>CAUYON010058391.1:0-22107 GCA_963573935.1 Arctocebus calabarensis
CGGAAGTGGCCCCCCGAACATCACACAGGAAGTGGCGCCCCAACATCACACAGGAATTGGCCCCCCCCACATCAGACAGAAAGTTGCCCCCCCCAACATCACACAGGAAGTGGCTCCCCCAACATCACACAGGAAGTGGCCCCCCAGCATCACACAGAAAGAGGCTTCCGTATTGGTCATGGCACATCAATGCCAGGTCCCATGAGCACAGTGAAGCCCCTAGTGGGCTGTGTCAGACTGATCCACTGAGCCATCAGCTGCTGCCTGAGGCCCAAAGTGGTGTCAATGGTGGAGGTGGCAGAGGGAGATGGCTTTAGTGAAAGAACACTCTGGAAATGTTAGTGGAGACAAGATGTCCAGTCTGCTTGGGTGCCCAGTGGGACACCTGCTTACAGGGTTGAGATGGGCCATCTTGGCAGGGGAAGGGTGGGCCCTCACAAGCTGAGCTCTCCAATTCCTAGAGACAAACTACCACTCTGGTCACAGCTCACGAGACCCCTCCAGAGGGATTGAGGCCCTGGGTGTTACTCAAGTGCAGCCTGACAAATGGGAATCATGATGTGCCATCAGGGCCGAAAGGGTGGGCGGCCAAGGAGATGAAGCCAGAGAGGCTGGCTGCTGTCTGGGAGAACAGCAAAGTCTAGTCCCTCCTTTATTTCACACGCACTCACACATGGATATACCTCACAGTAATGCCGGAAGAACATACTGGAGTTTTTGGTGTAATCTCAGGAAGGAAGAACTTGAAATTAAGACATAAAATTTAGAGGCTATCACCTTGTAAATGTTACAAAGATTCTGCTAGGCCCTCAAAGCAACGGTCAAAATCAAAGAACAACTAGGTGGTGCCTGTGGCTCAGTGAGTAGGGTGCTGGTCCCATATACCAAGGGTGGTGAGTTCAAACCCAGCCCTGGCCAAACTGCAAACAACAAAAAAAATGAATAAGTAAATAAAAATAAATAAACTTCACTTTAAAAAAAAAAAAATCAAAGAACAACTGACATCCTGGGGAAAACATTTGCAGTGGATGACGAAGGATTAGTTGCCTAAATTTATCAAGAGCTCTAGCCAATCTGGGAGGGAAAGGCTAACATAATGGAGAAGTAGGGAAAAGAAACTAGCAGGTATAAGAGATATAAATGGTGTGGAGTGGCATGCACATGTTCAAGGCTTTGAGCTAACTGAGAGACGAGCCTGATTCAGCAGAACCAGGCAGCTGGGAGCCAAAACTCACTGCCCAGACCCAGGAGGATCCAAACATTTGCTAACACCCCATGGTGGGTGCTGAGGTATAAGTTGTACCAACTATGGGGAGATAAATTTGGTAACTCCTAAAAAATCTTAAAACCTAAAAAGTGTGCACACCCTCTGACCAAGCAAAAGAACTCTTCCTACGGATAGATAGATAGACGAAGTCTGACAATTAAGTCCATGAATTTGCCACCATGCACTTACATTGGCAGCACTGTACAAACAATTCAGGTTTTATAACCTTGATGTATCAGTGTCTCACAGCTGTGTTTGTGTCAATGTGTGGCAGTGTCTTGCTGAGTAGTGTTCATGATAGTTATGTGTTTCTGTGTGTCACTGCAAGAATGTAGAAGCTTGAATTAGAGCAATGAAAAAACATTAAATTTCTTATTTAACTTGGCAGGAGTGGAACTGAAATCAGGACGTGTTAGTCCAAGTTTGTGGGGATAATGCCATGAAGAAAACAGCCGTGTACAAGTGAGTTAAATGTTTTTCTGAGGAGAGAGAAAGTCTCACTGATGAAGAGAGGTCAGGGTGGCCAGTAATGAGCCAAACTGATGGAAACATTGCAAGAATTCATCGAGTTGTGTCAAAATTGTTGGCTGACTGTGAGAAGTATAGAAAACCAAGTAAACATCAGTAGAGAAACAGGAAAACGTAACTGAAAATCTTGGCCAACAACTCAGGGCTCTCGCATCACAACAATGCACCAGCTCATACCCCACTGTCTGTGAGGGAGTTTGTAGCTAGTAAACAACTGTGTTGGACACCCTCCCAGCTCACCTGCTCTGGCTCCCAGTGACTTTTTTCTTTACTCAAAAGTAAAGGAAACATTGAAAGGAAGACATTTTGATGACAATCAGGACAGCAAAGGCAATATGACACAACAGCTTTTAATGGCCATTCCAGCAGGAGTTCCAAAACTACTTTGGACGGCAGAGTAGATGCTGGCATTGGTGCATAGCTCCCCAAGGGGAGTACCTCAAAGGCAGCAGTGGTGATATTCAGCACTGAGATGTATATTACTTTTTCTAGGACAAGTTTGCAAACTTAATTGCTAGATCTTATATTTGTATGCCAAGATGTCAGAAATGCACACAAATTGCTACGGCGCTGGTGATAACAGAAGTATGGACTGAACCCAATGTCCACGATCAGTGGCTAATAAACCAGGCTGTGCTGACAATAAGTTACTCTTCAGACAGGTAGGAAACGCCCCAACTCTGCACGGTCAGGTAGGAAGTGGTGTGGGAGGCAGGCGTGTGTAACCCATGTGGACATCACTCTGGTTTCAAAGCTTCCACTCAAAGTTGTGAGAGCACACGTATGTGTGTGGTTCTGCCCAGCACCTCCGGGGAGGTGTCCAAGACTGGTAAGATGGTCCTCTCTGGAGAGCAGAGACAGGAACCAAACGTCCTTTTGTATCTTTAAAATTTAATGCCCTTTGCATGATTACTACTTCTAATAAGAAATTGCAGAAGACAAGCTACAAACAGGTAGATGGAAGGGGATCCCAATGTTGTAAAAGTATTGTATGTGTCCATGTGTATCCATCCTAAAATGAACCCAGGAGAAGGAAAGAAATCAGAGTGTCCATATTCTTTCTCTATGTCCTGGGCACTTGATAGATGTTTTTCTTTCTTGTATTTTTCTGTGTTGTAAATCAGAATTTGTACATTCATGATTCTTTCATTCAAAATAAAAGCAATATTAAAAAAAAAAAAAAGAAGTAGTATATTTCTTTCCTTCCCGTCCCTATCTCAAGCTTGGCTGGATTTGAAAATCTGCGCTCTACCCTCCCTGCTTACCTTTCCTCTTCATTAACTCAGCAGGCCTTGTGCTGGACTGGAAGATGCATGTGGCCCCTGCCTCATAGGAGGACAGACCCACCACTTTGTGGGCCCAGAGGGACTGGTACACGTCAGGGTTTGCACTGGTTGGGGACAGTTCCCGAGCAGGGGTGCAATGCTGCACTGAGATGTGAACCATCAGTGAGGGACAAGCAGGAGAAGGGAAGGAGATGCTCTAAGAGGAGGGGACAGCAGAGGCAGGGCCCCTTCCCACGGCCTGCAGTGGTGGCCACATAGTAGAAGACATGGCTGCCACCTGGACAGAAATCAGGGAGGCTGGCAGCCAGACCCCAGTCCACCTGACTCACACTGAAGTGCACACCTTGGTGCTGACAGGAGGTCCCTGTTCTAGAGGGTTCTGTGTCATCCCTGGGAGGAAGCGCTCAGTGCCAGGGATCAGCATGGACCGATGAGGGAGTGTAAGGAGGCCAAGGGACCAGAGAGGGGATGGAAGCTGAACTGAAGGAAGGAACAGGCTTGGACCATGTAGGGCCTCAGTAGGGGGTTTTCTCTTCATTCCTTGGCAGCCCGTGGGTGGCAAGCTGAGGAGGATCGGACTGGCTACAGTATGAAAAATAGCTTAGGGCACTGGGAGATGTTAGGGGCCTGGCTGGCAAGGGTCTCAGCTTCTATATTTAATGACAAAACACTGCAAGCCTGGGCGGCACCTGTGGCTCGGTGAGTAGGGCACCAGCCCCATATACTGAGGGTGGCGGGTTCAAACCAGCCCCGGTCAAACTGCAACAAAAAAATAGCCAGGCAATTGTGGCAAGCGCCTGTAGTCCCAGCTACTCGGGAGGCTGAGGCAAGAGAATCGCCTAAGCCCAAGAGCGGGAGGTTGCTGTGAGCTGTGACACCGTGGCACTCTACCGAGGGTGACAAAATAAAACTCTGTCTCAAAAAAAAAAAAATACTGCAAGCCTCTTAGCACTGGCTGCCTCTGGCTAAAGCCTACAGGGTCAAGATGACTGTCCAAGAAGCTAAGAGCTCAGTAGCCTGGGCCAAGGGTTGCCTTACTAGAGCAAGGTGTATAGACATGCTCTGCTCTGCACAGGGGCCTGAGGTACTGCTGGGACAACTCACCTGGAAGCTGAACTTGTAAGGGCTGAGGCCAGGAAGTATAGTGGGGGGGCTATAGGAGTGGCTCCTACACAGTACACACAAGAATGGGGTTGGCAGTAGGAAAAACAGGAGAGCCACTAATGGTTTACTGGAGGCCATTCCACTCATGTCGCAGGAATCCTCGTCCTCATGGGGGATTGATGCTGACAGGAGGTCTTTGCTGTCCTGTCCTCATAGCCAGGTCATCTACTGCCAAAGCCTCCTGTGGATCATCCTGTTTCTACAACAACATTAATGGGACCTTTGTTCCCCACCCCCATGAACCAGGTGCCAGGTGTGGCTGTTCTTTGCCCTGCAAGGCTCTGTGTTTGAGGCTGGCTCCTCTGTGTGAGGAACTTGCATTCTCAAGAGGAGGGAGGAGAGGCACCTAGTGTTGTGGTCAGGGCTGTGGACATTGGAGGAGACCCCAAGATCTGACTCCTGCCTTAACTGTGACTGAGTGACCTTAGGCAGGTCATCAACTTCTTTGTGCCTGGATTCCTACACTAGTGCCTGCCACTCAGGAAGGGCTCTCATGGCTATGCTCTAATTATACCACTATCATAATCATCTTCATCACCATCACCATCACTGTTATTACCATTGTCATTATTATCCTCCCATCACTATCAACAGTTGCTATCAGCACCATCATCATCATTGTTGTCACTATCACCATCACTACCATCACCACCATCACTACCACCATAAACATCACCACCACCACCATCACCACCATAAACATCATCACCACCACCATCACTACCACCATAAACATCACCACCACCACCATCACCACCATAAACATCATCACCACCACCATCACTACCACCATAAACATCATCACCACCATCATCACCAGCATCACCATCATCATCTCCATCACCACCATAAACATCATCACCACCATCATCACCATCACCATCATCTCCATCACCACCACCACCATAAACATCATCACCACCATCATCACCAGCATCACCATCACTACCATCATCTCATCACCACCCCCACACCATCATGACCGCCACCATCATCGTGACCACCATCATCTCCAACACCATCATCACCACCTGCTCTACCACCATCACCACCATCACCACCAACACAACCATCATGGATACTACCATCATTGTGACCACCATCACCACCACCACCACCATAACCACCATCATCACCATGGCTACCATCACCACCATCATCTCCATCACCACCCCCACAACCATCATGACCACCACCATAATCATGACCACCACCATCACCACCATCATCACCACCACCACCACCATAACCACCATCGTCACCATGGCTACCATCACCACCACCACAACCATCATGGCCATCACCATCCTTGTGACCACCATCATCACCACCATCATCTCCATCACCACCCCCACAACCATCATGACCACCACCATAATCGTGACCACCATCATCACCACCATCATCACCATTACCACCACCATCACCATAACCATCATCACCACCATCACCATTACCAGTGCTGTCACTACTAATATCAGTACCATCACATCACCATCTTCACAATTATCACAATCATCACTATTACCTCCACCATCACCATCTTCATCATCACCATCAATCACCATCATCATTACCATCACCATCACTATTACCATATTCACCACCGTCACCATTACCACTACTGTCACCACAAATATTATCAGCACCATCACATCACCATCACCATCATCACTCTTAGAGTTCCCAGACTGATCTGGGCTCCAAAAATGAGCATTTTTATCCAGAATAGCTTTCCTCTGCTTTGAGTGGCTAAGCTAGTCTCCTCCTAGGCATGAAGGCCAGGCCTTGCCTGCTGGCTGAGTGCCCAGGTGGTGGTGACCCTTGGCTGTCCACCCTGCAGGGCCTGAGCATGGTCTGAGTGGTACCCTCCCTTTTGTGGCAGGGGTACAGCAGAGAGACAGGTAACTGCTTATACAATCACAGGGTAGAGTAGTGACGTTGGTGAGTGCAGGTAACTCCTAACAGAGGAGTCTGTTTCTCAAGCCTAGTTTTCCACCTAGAAATGTCCTGAGCTCATCCTAGCTTCAGCAGACGAAAGAGAACAAGTCCTTCTGCTCAGGAGCAGTTGGCTGTCAAAAATCAAATAGAGCAGCCACTGGTCTCCCCCTTCCCAGCAGAGGACGGGATATACAAACCAAGGCACACAGATACTCAAAATAGCATTTAGGACCAGGTTAGTTTTTGCTTAAGTTACCTGTGCCTAAACTGTGGTGCATTCTCTTTGCACAGCATAGGTTTAGTTTTTTCTGCTCTGTGAATGAAGGTCCAAGAGAAGAACCAATTGGCAGCTCTGGAGAGCCTGGGCCTCCTGGGCAGGTGTTTTTAAGGAGCTGCACCTCCTATCACTGCAAGTTGATAATGCCTATGGCCTCAAGGAGGTGCTGCAGCATTTAGAGAGTGCCTGGAGCCCTGGATGGTGGACACAGCTGTCACTGTCCTACCCTGTGTAGTGTGGGCAAGGGAGCCGCGGAGAGAACTAAGGTCAGGAGTCTATTATCCTCTCCCCCTGTTCATGCCCCCCACTGGAAAACCCACTGAGCGGAGGAAGCATCCCCAGACCCCAGGAAGCCCAGCAGAGCCCCCACCTCACTGGGTCCCAGTGGGAAAGCTGGAATGTGGAGCTGCCAGCCCCACGGTGGGCATCAAGGGCCATGGCTGGTGAAGCTGCCATGATTACTTTCCATAAAACGTTCTTTTTTTCTCCTGACAGCTCCAGGAGATTAGAATTAATATATCTATTTACCACTAGGGGCTGAGTCACTGGCCTAGGTCTCCTGACTGGCCAGTGGCCACATGGGCTAAGCTCAGCACTGTCAGGCTCCAAAACCCCACCCCACACCTGCCTTCAGCTACCCTCGGGCCACCTCATGGCCCATTGGGTGGCTTTGCTGAACTAGCGCCATGACAAACTCCCTGCCCACGAAGACTCAGAAGTCGGGGAGGCAGGGCCACAGCCCACATGGTGGCACTGGCACGTGAGTATAACCAGCCTCAGGGAAGGAAGTGAGGCACTGAGCCCTCTGGAAGCTCCCAGCTGTGCCGCCCCAGTCTTGCTGTGCTAAGCTGAGTTGTCACGAACTCAATCTGGGTTCTGTGCAGCAGCTTGAAACAGAAAGGCTGTTTGAAGTTCAAATAAAATTTCTTTTCATGTCCTCAAACGATTTCAGTGAAGACTGATTCATGGTGATGTAAATAAGAATGTAGGGAGACTCTCTTGAATCCCAATGTTAACCCCAAGTGGACATTCAGGCTTATCAGCAGGGAGAAACAGTGTGCCAAGGGCGGTCATGTGCACAGCACAGATACAACCTGCATCTCTCCCAGTGGGAGTGAAGAGTTCAGAGCCTCTGTAAGTTGACCACCAAGGCACTGGCCAAGAGGTGAAGGTGGGCAACGTAAGCATCCAGGCCGACTGTACTGACACATCCATGTGGTGAGTGTCCGGTCTGTGAAGTCAGGCCAGCATGGGGAGGAGGTCAGCTATGGAGACACAGCTGTAATTTACTAACACACTCTCAGTAAATTCCATGTTATCATCTCACTGGTCATCTGCTTGGCATCTCAGAGGGGGAAAGGCAGGGAGTGACCCTCACTGAGCCTGACCCCACAAGACCTGGGGTGCTCCACTGAGCACATGAAGGACTCGGCAGGGGCCGCAGCAGCACCACATTTCTCACCTTGTGGGCTTGGTCTAAGGCCTGCTTCCTGTAGTCCAGCTCCTCGTCCAGGTACCCCTTCTGCTTACTGAACAGCTCCTGAAGCACAAGGGGACATGTCCGGCCTCAGGCATCCCACCAGCCACACGGTGCTGCACGGCCACGCAGGACACACCCACCGACCTTCTCACTCTCCAGATCGACCATCTTCCGCTGTAGCGCCAACTCTGTCTCTTCAATCTGCTGCAGCCACTGGGAACAAACAGAGCAGGCAGGACAGTGACCCCTTGGGACACCCACATAGGCACCAACGCTGTCCCCTACCCCAGCACTGTGGAGACTGCAGGAGAGGAGCGAGGGTGGCCTGGGTCTCCCCCCTTCTCGTCTTCCTTGGGCAGGGGAGAGCTTGGCCCTCTCCGGAGAGTCCAGCTAGATTGGCAGCATGAGCCCTGCATACCAGGGGCTGGCCAGGCCCAGGCCCCACCCTATTCACTGCCTGGTGTCTGGGCAGCTTGCCATCCACTTATTCCTGGGGGAGGAGATAACAGACCCCTATGCAGTGCTCTGAGCCCCCCGTGCATCAGGAGCCCCCCTTCTCCTGGCTGTAGGAGGCCTGGCCCATTGGGCAGAAGAGGGTCTAACAGGTGGAACAGAGTACGCCCAAACCCACTACACCTTCCAGCCTTTGGGAGAAAACTGGTGGTAGGGCTAAGTCCAGCTGCGTCTATCCTTTGCAAAGGTGTACGGGGGTACTGTGGGACCTAGGTGTGCCGGGTTCCCCAGCAGACATGCCTTGGTGGACCCCCTCCCAGGGGAGCACCTTCTCTGAGCTGAGCGGGGCAGGAGACCCTAGGAACCTCTCCTTCTCCCAAGCAACCCCCAATGGCTGCTGTTACCTTTTCCGCCAAGGTCAGGACTGTCCTGGCTTGTATGATGATCACTTGCTCCTCATTGGTCAGATTCTGCACCCAAAAGCAGAGCACAGGGATAGTCAGAGGAAGTGCCTGGGGTGGAGTGGGGGGTGGATGATGGGCGCACTGTGATGCTGATGTGAGGGCTAGGGCCTCAGCTCCCATATGCTGTGATGGATGAGTGCCCTTGTGTCCCCCTGTCCCTCTCTCTGCAGAGAACCACGAGGCTTGGGACCAGCTGAGGCAAAGTGAAGCGTGTACAGCTCAGCATAGCAGGTGGCAACTGGACCAGCAACATGGACCATGCTCTGCCTTGTTCCCCATGTTGTTTAAGCCATTACTCCACACACTCAGCCATAAATTGATAGTCTGAAGGCATCGCTTATGAATGGTGCGGGGAAGGTAGGAGTATTTGGGGATGTGAGATGTGTCTGACCTCTGGTGGTCTCCCATTTCTTCTGCATTTTTCAGTCATCCTTCCTCCTAAGGGGCCCTGGTGCTCCTTCTGGGCAGGGTGAGTCTGGCTTTAGGGCCGAGGGTGTACCCTCCCAGGGTGTGGGCACATGATATGCTCAGACCCTAATTTCACTTGCACCAAGACTAGAGATGTTCAGTCCAAACTCATGGGACAGCCAGGCGTGGGGTCCTCACCCCACCCCTAGAACTTCCCTGACTCAGGCCCAAGTCGCTCAGAAAGCCTTGCTGCACAGTCTCTCCCCCAGAGTGACTTCCTAAGGACAGGTGTCACTTGCAGGCCTCCCACCCCCAAAGTCAGCACCAGCGTCTCCCATGGGGGAAGACGTCAACTCGCTGCTGGAAGCAGAGGCAGGGCCTGCCATTCTCCTTCCCCCAGGGCAGGGCTGGAGGGCCACAACCTTCTTCTAGAAGTCGGAGTGGCTTCAGGGTGACGGGGGATCCACCCAGACATGGCAATGTCAGGCTGAGCGTCTTCAGCTTCCCTCCTGCTGGCAGCCCAGCCCTCTGACTCCCTCTAGTGGCGATGTCCAGATGCCACAGCCCTGGCAAAGCGCAGTCTGCTACGCCCTCTGGCCCTGCTGTTCCCTAAGCGTCCTGCCCCCTCTGCAGCCCAGGTGCAGTGAGCGTGCCACTGCAGGGAGGATGGGCATCCATTCTGCACCCACAGACTCTCCACTCTCTTCTCCTGGTCCTGGATCCTAAGGAAACTGAGGCAGCTGGGAGACGCTCTGGGGCTCAGGTGTCCACATGGCCAGACTGGAGGCAGTCTGGGCACAGCAGCTCTAGGACTACACATCCTGGCTGTGAAAGTGACAGTCATCTGCTTCCTCACAAGCTGGGCCACTCTGTGCTCTAGGAGGGGACCTGTGAGCTCAGGCTCCATGGAGCACAGTCCTGGGTCATGACATGACATGACATTTGCTCAACAATTGTACAGTCAGACCTGAAGGGACACTCCTTGGCCAATGGACCGAAGCTGCCAAGAGTCTCCACAGGGTATCCAGAGAGTAAAACCTCCTGTTCCCAGACTTCTCTGTCCTCAGTAAAGAATGACCTCAGAGGCTGCATGATGGCTCCAGGGAGGTCACAAAGCAGTGGCTTCCTCAGGTGGACAGCTACAGTGCTGGGGAGGAGTAGCAGAGCTGGGTGCCCCTTCCTTAGCCACTACACCAGCTCCATGACCCTAGGCAGATGCCCCTGAGGCCTCAGTTTCTCCAGTTGTGAATAAGAGGGCTACCCAGTAAGGTTCCCTAGAATCCACGTGGGGGCTGATGCCCAGGCTAGATTCCAGAGTTTGTCATGCCAATGGCTCTCCTTGTTGTGCTGTGGTTCTTCTGCCACCTATGGCTTGGATGAAGCCCTAGGTACCTCCAAAGCCAGGAGAGCCTGCCTGCTGAAAGCGTCTCCCCACTCTGCCCTGGGTGAGGGGCAGGAAAGCTGGTAAGGGATTCCAGTCAACATACAGCCTTGCTTAGAAGGGATAGAAGAGGTCAATGAGTGTGAGATGATGCAAGGATGGATGGATGGAGGAAGGAGGGATGGAGAGATGGATGGATGGAGGGATGAAGGATGGAAGGACAAAGGATGGATATAGGATGGAGGGAGGATGGTTGGAGAATGAAGGATAGATAAGGGATGGAGGGATGAAGGATGGAAGGACAAAGGATGGATATAGGATGGAGGGATGGATGGAGGATGGATGGATGGAGGATGGAGGAAGGATGGTTGGAGAATGAAGGATAGATAAGGGATGAAGGGATGAAGGATGGATGGATGGATGGCTGGAGGAAGGAGGAATGGAGGAAGGAGGGATGGAGGATGGATGGACAGATGGAGGGGAGATGGATAGAGGATAATGAATGGATGGTAGAGAGTGCATGGAGGATCTATGGAGAGTGGGATTAAGAAGTGACATTACTTTGGCTATTTAGCAAGTAATATCCTTATGAGGAGTTTGCCACAGAAATCAGAACACTCTCCGACATGAAATTTGGGATTTATCTATAGACTGCTTCTTTCCCAAAACCAAGGAAGTGAGAATCCCTTAGAGAACAGCCCTATCACCACTGGGGGTACTGAGGAGCAGAAAGCTAGAGAAATTCCAGGAACTAGGAGCATGTGACTGGAGCTCTCATTGGCTGGAAAAACTGGAGTGTACACAGTAGAGACCCCAACAGGAGAGATATGAGAAAGGAGCAGTGTCTCCCAAGCCCCCCAGAGCAGGCAGGCCTAGGCCTTGAGGAGGGCCTTCGGGAAGGGGTCAAGGGCAGGACTGAGATGGGGCCTGCAGGGAATCTGGGCCCTGGAAGTGGGGGGCCGGTGGCAGGCATGGGTGTGAGGAGGCATGCAGAGTTGCGGAGAGGAGGCATGCGGAGTTGGGGCGTGAGGAGGCGTGCAGAGTCAGGAGAGCAACATACACTTACGGCGTTATCCCCCAGGATGTCCAGCTTCTTCATCAGCTCAGAGACCAGGATGTCCTAGGGGCAAGGAGACAGGACAGGTGGGAAGTGAGCAACTGCCAGAGTGGGGAGGCAGGGTGGTGGGACCAGGGCTCACCGTCACGCCTTCAGCCTCGCAGTACACCTGGAGGGGGCTCTTCCCTTCCACAAAGGGTGTGTGGTGGAAGTTGATGGCTGGCGACTTCCTCTCCCTCTCCTAGGACAGAGCAGAAGGCTGGGCTCAGTGGCTGTTCTCTTCCGGCCTCTCCCTTCCAGGGAGGCTGTGCTGGGGCCTGAGGGCACAGGCCAAGACTGACAAAGAGGACCCCAGGGCAGCATGGCAGGGGCAGAGCCCTCATCAGACTTGCCCATGAGACAGGCTCTGTGCACATGTTGACCCCACCCAAGTCGCACAGGACTCTGTCTCTGTTGCAATTGGCCACATGGCCCTGGGTAGGCCCCATCTCAGGGCTCCTTGTTCATCTGACAGGGGCTGTTGGAGGCTGTGAGGGGGCTGCAGGTCAAGTGTCAGCCCTAGGCCTGGTCAGAGCAAGCCCCTCGGGGGCATGGGCTGGTGATGCCACCACTGTCCTCACAGGCAGGACCATGTGTAGAGGTCCTAAGGACCCAAGAGGCCCAGGGAAAGGTCACCCTCATAGAGGGACTGATGACTGTCCTTCCTACCAGGAAGGGAAATAAAAGGACTCTGGGGCAGATCCATCTGGACTCCTGAGTAGGGTCCATCTGCTGACCAAGATGGAGGCCCTGGCACAGTGTGGGGTGACCAGAGGGGCAGCACCTGTATGGCCACTTCCTCCTGGCCTTGTAGTGGGAATTGAGCACAGTGACATGGCCACGCAACCCCAGCAGGACATGGTGTAGGACGCAGGGCCGGGGACAGCAGAGGTGCCCTTGGTCCCTGCTCAGCAACCAGTGCTGCCCACTTTGGGGCTTCTATGAGCAAGAAATGAGTCATCTTTTGGGCTGATGGCTGAGGTCTGGGCATTTCCCTGCCTGTGTTGTCAACAGATGCAGCTGCAGGAACATGCTGAGGACAGTCCTGATGCCCAGGCCCCACAGATCTGGACACAACACTGGTATTATTTATCTTGCTTCAGTGTTTGCCCTCATGCCACTGAGTTTTGCAGCTCATGTCCCCAGGTCACATCCCCTTTGCACGGCTGTCCTTTGTGTGAGGGGATGTTCAGAGGCCCGAGAACAAGAGCTCCCGAGAACAAGAGCTCCCAATAACACCAGCTCTGAGTAGAAGCACCCTGTCTGGCCACCACTGCCTGGGCAGCCCAGGTACCTCAAGCTCCAGGATCCTGAACTCCAGCAGTTCGTTCTGGTCTCGGGCATCTTGGACCTCATGTTTCAGCCGGGCCTCCTCTGTCTCCATCTGTTTTACCTAGGAGACAGAGGTGGGCCAGGGGAGGGGTTGGGGCTCTTACCAGAGGTCACAGGAGGTTGGTGCTCAGCCCTATCACATGTTGCCTTGAGCCTCACTCCAGCCTGGGCGCGTTTGGGTTCATCCTGGTTAGGCTGGGTGACCCCCCTTGGTTAGTCAAGGTGGGGGCTGGACAGGGAAGGCCAGGCACAGCCCACAGGGTGCAGGAGTCCGAGAGGGGCAGCACTGAACTCACTGGCCTGGGCAGAGATGGGGTAGGGGTAGGGTGGGGTGCTGGGGATAAATGTCTCTGAGCCACTCCATGGTTCCCCTTGGAGCACAGGCTGGCCCAGAGCCTGGGGCACATTGTGTGTGATGGTGGGCTGGGTGCCATGGCTGCCTGACCACCTTCCAGAATTTACCAAGTTAATTAAAAGACTATTTAAACTAATACTCCCCACCCCTCCAGAGGGGGAAGTGATACAGCTACAGCCTGTGTCCTCAGCAGCTTCACAAAGGCAGGTGTCTACCAGGAGCAGGTGTCTGTGTCCACCCTCACATCCTGAACCAAACTTGAGGGGCTGCTCTGATGCTCTGGGACAGGTGACGCAAGCCTAAGAGCACTGCGTCCTCTGAGCCAGCAGACTCAGTGGACTTTTCCTGGTCCACTCATGTGACACGCACAGCTGGGCCACTGTGAGGCCCCTTTGATACCAGGAACATGACCTCATGCTCATCTCAGCCAGAGGAAAGTGCAGGCTTTAGGTGTGCATGCAAGTGACTATGTGTGCACATACGTGACTGTATGCATGTAAGCGACTGTGTGTGCATGCAAGAGACAGTGTGCATGCAAGTGACTGTGTGACTGCAAGTACTATGCGCATGCAAGTTACTATGTGCATGCAAAACACTGTGTGCATGCAAATGACTGTGTGTGTGCAAGTGACTGTGTTTATGCAAGTGACTGTGTGTGCACGCAAGCTACTGTACACACAAGCAACTGTGTGCATGCAAGTGACTGTATGCACACAAGTGACTGTGCACGCAAGCGACTGTACACACAAGCATTTGAGTGTGCATATTTGTGCATGAGAGCATTTAAGTGTGTTTGAGTGTGAACGCATTGAGATGTGCACGCTAGCATTTAGGGGTGCAAGTGTTTATGTGCACACGGCTCCATGGAAACAGCTGTCCTGAGCTGAGAGAGGGGTAGTGTCCATGGAAAACGCTCAGTGTGCCAGGCCATCTCGACTCTAGGAGCAGAGGGGGAATGGTGGGGTCCCAGGCTCCTGAGGGGCTCGCATAGGTGTGGATGGCATGGAAGGGCTCAGACAGCCATCAGGGAGCTTGTGCCTGAAGCCCCCTTCAGCCCCACTGGCCCTGCCCCCGGCCACGGAGCAGGTCTTGCTGGGTTCAGGTGGGGCTCTGGGCTCACCTTTTCTACGAGTTCCTGATTCCTTCGATATAGTGCTTGCTTCTCTTCGATCCACTTCATGTCCTTGAAAACAGAATTGAAATGAAGAGATAAACACAGGGGCAGGAAACCATGGAACCAACATGTAAACTGATGTGGTGGAACGTGAGGGGAGCAAACACTCAGCCTCAAACTTCTCCATCTTCTGGCAGGGGCTGCCCTTCCTCCAGAGGACCTTTGAAGACACTGCAGAGTGCCCAGTGGCACATAAAGATGTCATGATTCAGGGGCCACTGAGAGATTGGGGGTCCATGGCAGGGAGAGGATCTCAGTGTGGGGGGAGAGGAAGCTCCCCCAGGGTGGGCAGACATATGGGCAAAGTGGCTATGCACTGTCTGCCCAGTATGTGTGGAGGCCTCAGTGATGGCGGCTGAGCTCTGCCTCAAGAGGAACCCACTACCCTCAGCACATACTTCTACCAAGGAGCCCTCACATCCACCCTCCAACCAGCAACATTGTGATTTGGGGGGTTTGGGGTTTTTTCAGACAAGATCTTGCTGTGTAGCCCTGGCTAGGGTGCAGTGGCATCATCACAGCTCACTGCAGCTGATCCTCCTGCCTCAGCCTCCTGGGTAGCTGGGATCACAGGTGCCGCCACTGCACCTCGCTAATTGTTCTATGTTTGGAAGAAATGGGGTTTTGCTGCTGCTCAGGCTGGTCTCTAACTCCTGGACTCCAGCCATCCTCCTGCCTCAGCCTCCCTGAGTGCTGGGATCACAGGCATGAGTCAGACCCCTACATTGTTAAGTAGAAAATGCCAGGAGGAAAGCTGGTTTCTTTCAGACACTGGACTTATCAGACATTTCTTCTCTCCAAAGTGATCTGTGGAATTCTCGGCACATTTAAAGGGGTCATTTCTGCAAATGAAGGGAGTGAGGTCCTCATTCTGGTCCCCCTCCCCCTTCTCCTGTGTCCCAGCCACCTGGCCACTTTCTTCTCCAGCAACACAGTAGCTTCTGTGAGAGGACTTAAGCATCTCATGTGTCTTAGGGATTGCTCTGTCCCCTGACAGCTGGGGAAGGGCCCGTTGGTCCTTGGGAGCTGCATACAGAGCAGTGGGGGTGCCGTTCCCATAGGCCTGTAAGTGCAGCCGCCCCAGGGGTGGTTACAGGTGCCAGCGTGGTACATCTGAGGGTCACATCATCCTCTTGTCTCTCTTCCCTATAATTAACATCAAGGACAGCCATGGGCCAGACTCTCACAGGCCCTCCCCACTCGGCAAGGGCATCCTCAGCCCCATCTAGGGCCCAGCAGGTCAGGAGAGGCCTGCTCCAGTTCTGAGGTCACGGGAATGCCCGTGAAGAACTAAAGGGGGAGTGAGAGTGGGGGTGGCTGCACTGGGGAGGGGAGGGAAGGAGCAACTCCTAGGCAACCTGGGGAGCCGCCTCCAGGGTGCGCGTGAGCGTGGAGGAGGGTTTCCCGGGAAGCCAGATCAGAGTCTGTGGCTCCCATCAGAAGTGGCTCTGGGCGCTTCGCTCTGGCGGCTGACAGGACCACCAGAGTCTCCCAGGACCAAGTCCACGAGACCCGTCCCCTTGGTGGGGCAGATTCCTGCCTACCCAAGGCTCTGGCCGGGATTCCTAGAGACACACGCCGTAAGTTCCTGAGAGCCTTGCCTGGGTGAGCGCTTCCCGCCCACTCACGCCGGCCCCGCCCACTCACGCCGTGCCCCGCCCACTCACGCCGTGCCCCCGCCCACTCACGCCGTGCCCCGCCCCGCGGGCCCCGCACCTGCCCCTGCGCCGCCAGGGCTTTCTCCAGGTCATCTATGCGCGTCTGCGCCCTCTGCGCTTCTGCTTGTAGCTGCTCACGCGTCTGTAGGATGAGGAAAGATACATCAAATTTTCCCTAAAAGCCAGGGGCGGACAGGCAGCACACCTCACAGGCCTTGCAGGACGCTGTCTGCGCTATCTCAGCTCTTTGAGAAGAGACGGTTCACTCCCTTGGAAGACAGAAAAGCTTTCCGGGAAAGGCAGAATTTTAAGGCGTGTTGGAAGCAGTGATCTTGCTTGGTTTATGGAAGACCCTGCAGGTTACTCTGAGTGCGTGTCAGGTGAATCCCTGGTACAGGCTGAAACGGTCAATGAGGATTGAGCCCTGTCCTGGCTAGAGAGGGTTGCTTTTAGCCTCCTTGGGTGACAGTGGTGGACACAGCAGGAGGTCTCTACAGGGTGCTGCCCCCAGCAAGGAGCCCCCTGCTAGCCGGGGCTCACTGCCAAGCCTGCTTCCCCAGCGCCCGGTTTGGAGGAAAGCCCCCCACTGCAGGTGCCAGCACTTTGGTCTGTGAAGTTCCTTCTGAATGCTACCTGGGCTCCTATCTGGGAGCTGAGCCGCTCCCCACTGACTATTTTGCGGGGGTGGGGTCCAAACTGCCCAGCATCTCTCTGCTACTCCTGTCCTCTCTGGGGACAGCTCCCAGAGCCACGGGTGGGCTAGCCTTTGGAGGCAGCTGGGCACAGGGCCCAAAGGTCCTTCAGCTCAAGGAGGGCCCATGGCAGTGCACTGAGCTCTGGGTCGCTGTTAGGCCCTATCTGCAGATTGGGGCTCCCACTCTCCGCACCAAACCTGCTCCTCCACCCTCAAGAGATGCAGAGCAGGGGCGGTGCCAGCTTGTCCCAGCCCTGTACTTCCACATGAGGACATGGAGCCTCTGCAGGACCAGGGCTGCCCTCGGTTCCTGCCACACCCTCAGATGCCTCTCATGGCCCTGCCCCTGCCCTTCCATGATCCCTGTGGGCTCCTGGACTTGAGCAGTGAGGGTGATGCTTCCAACTTTAACATAGAGTCAGGCTGCCTAGAGTCTTGGGTTGTCTATTTTCTTCACTAATCTTATTTGTGTTTTCTAAGTTTTAAAATAATCACATCGGAACTCCCATCTCCTATGCCTAGGTCAATTTCTTGTGAATTTCCTGGGCCTCAATCCCATGAAAGGACTGTATCCAATCATTGATACATTCATTCACCTTGCCCCTGGAGGAAGGGACTGTATTCATTTGTTTCCTGGCCAAGGAACCCATATACCTATATATACCCTGAGACTAAAGGCCTAAAGGAGGAGATGGGGAAAGACTGGAAGAGAAACGGAGAGAGCTTCTCTCTCCCCACTAGAATTCTCTCCCTCTACCAGGAGCCTTAATGTTTTCTGTATTCTTTTCTGTGAATAAATTCTGTCTTACAAAAAAAAAAAAAAAGAAGAAGAAGAACTGGGTCCATCTGTCTGCAGCCACAAATAGAAAGCCTGTCACAATTGAGACTATATTAGTTAATTTTTGCCCAGGAAACTATGGAGTGGCAAGTGTTAGTAGCAAGCATATTCAAAAGTAGAATAGTGCTTAGTTGGGGCAGGAGAATCATTATAAGAAAGAAAATATACCTTTTTGAGACTATATATGGGTCAGTCAGGATCGCATGAATTACAGTCTCCTTGGTCCTTTTGGTCAACTTTATATGACCTCTAGGCAAAACTGTGAAGAGGTAGCATGAAATTATTTTCTCTGTGTGTTTAAACACCTTCACCTTCTTCCAATAACAGTGGAGTGACAGCTCTAGATTGAATAGTATGGTCAATGGGAAAAAGGAGGCTATGGGATACCAAGATATAATCAGAGACTACTGCTCAGCTATTTGTTTCATCAATGCTGCTAGAGTCAGTGTACAGCTGAATGTGCAGTAAAATGACTGGGGCCAGCAGGAAGTAGTCTGTCCTGGTTGCACATTCTATGATCTTTTTCAAAGTTGCAAACCCATCCTATTTTAACCGTCTGTTCTGTCCCAAATAGTATATGACTGGGAGATGGGGAAGTAGAGTGCTTTGTTATTTATATTCCTTCCTTGGCAATTGGTCAGAGGGTGGATGGTTAGGCTAAATACCACATAATAACAATTTCTGCTGTAATTCTGGGGAGGACGGTAACTGATTAGTCTACAGGTATGTTGGCATTGGGTGGTACTGGCTTTGCATTTAGCAACATCTTGTTAGAAGCTTGGTCATAGCAGGATTATTCATACCAAGGAAATTGGCAAATGCCATAAATCAAGATTTTACTTTTTTTCAAACTATTTTTTGAAAATAATTTTACCTGCACACCACTGGATAAATCTCAAAAGTCTTACAGTATTCACAGTGGAAACTGGCCTTTTCTTTATTTTCCTTTCCTTTCCTTTTCTTTTCTTTCTTTCTTTTTTTTTTTTTTTTTTTTGAGGCAGAGTCTCAAAAAAGCTGTTGGTAAAGTGCAGTAGCATCACTGCTCACAGCAACCTCAAACTTGGGCTTAAATGATTCTCTTGCCTCAGTCTGCCAAGTAGCTGGGACTACAGGAGCCAACTGCAATGCCTGACTACTTTTTTGTTGTAGTTGTCATTGTGCTTAGCAGACCCAGGCCAGGTTCATGTGGCTGGCACCATAACCACTGTGCTAAGAGCAATGAGCCGAGATTGGCCTTTTCATCCTACTTTGTTTGTGTGAGAAATCGTGCTAAATGGATAAAGTGAGGACATTTATTTACGTACTCTTAGAATTTTACCCTTGAGAACAGAAGCAAATGCAATATTTACTCCCAGTGACAGCAACCCTGTCACTATAAACCTTTGGAGATGGTTCAGGAAAAGATCTGGCATCCTGAGTGTAACTTGGGCAGAAAAAATAGCTGGAGGTAGCCATCTTCTCAGTTTCCTGACAAACCAAAAATTTCCCCTGGATTGTTCATTTTCATGGTCAGTGCAAACTGTTTTAGATGTTTATGTCTTCCCTCATTTTGAAATTTTAAAAAATTTTTATAGATCTTTTCTATAAAACTATAAAATCCTTGCATTTTAAATACAGCTGTTATATTTATTGATTTAAGAAGCTTCAAAGGTGCTTCACAGATTTGGAGTCAAGGGTGTCTTCTTTAGAAGGTGTAATTTACAAAACTGCCAGCTGGTGTTTACTCCCAGCCTGGCTAGTGTTTAGTTGTTTGCATCCTTATGTCCCAAAGTCTATTCTCAACAGGGAAGCCAGAATGATTCTGTTAAAACATTAGTTAGAAGTGGCCGGGCATTGTGGCAGGTGCCTATAGTCCCAGCGATTTGGGGGGCGGAGGCAAGAGACTCACTTGAGCCCAGGAATTGGAGGTTGCTGTGAGCTGTGATGTCACAGCACTCTATCCAAGGTGACAGCTTGAGGCTCTGTCTCAAGAAAAAAAAAAAAAAAAAAAACATTAGTTAGATCACATTGATTTTCTACTCAAAAATTTTCAGTGCATTTCCACCTCCCTCAGCATAGAAGTCAACATTCTTAAAATAATCTCCAAGATAGTCCACAGTCTGGCCCCCATTAGCTCTCTGAATTTCTATTTTCCAGATGTCCTCATGAATCAATGTCTCACCTCTCTCAAGTCTTTAATAAAATATTCCTTTTCCGATGAGTCCTGCCCTACATGTATTATGCTTCTCTTCACCCTTCTAGCTTCTGGAACTTCCCAGCCCCTATTTTGGGATAATTTCTCATTTTTGTAATTATTACTACCTAGTACACTTAGTATTTTCATTATTTACTTTATTTGTTGTCTTTCTCTCCAACTAAAATATAACACTTACAGGGATTTTACTTAATTTGTTTTGTTCACTTCTGTGTTATTCTCAGTAGCTATAACAGTTCATGTGATCTGTAATTACATGTTGAATGAATTAGTGAACAAAAATGGTACACTATGAGAACACTTCAAGTATATAGATGGCTTTATTCATGATTTGTTGAATAATGAATATGTGCCACAAAGGATAACATGAATGTAGTTGAGAAAATTTATGCAAGTGAAAAAAGGGTAGATTTATAAAATTAAATGATATATTTAAAGTACTTATCAAAGAGCCTGGAATTTTGTAAGGAATCAGAAATTTTTTAATTATTAATATTGTCAACTAAGCTACAACAAACTGAAAGGCCTGACAAGGTCTACAGAGGAAGACTGCTCCTTCTTCCCTTGGAAATGGTTAAAAAAAGATAGCTTGGCACTGATGGATAGTAGGAGAAGGTATGACTTTAAAGGCAGGCAAGAAACAGGGCATTTTAAAAAATATGTTAGGGAATTTGGATTTCAGCATTAGGGAGAGGGAACTCGAGATGAATTTTAAGTATGAGAATGGCATGATCAGATTTATGTTTTACATTCATCACTCAGTTGGCAGTCAGAGGAAGAATCAGAAGTTTCAAAATTTGAAGCAACCAGAGCCAGGGAGCTACTTAAAAATCAAGACAAGGGGGAGAGAGGACTTCAGGCATCTCTGGCAGGCGGGATCTGCCCAGAAACTTCCCTTTGGGGACACAGGGAGGCAGCATGAGGCTTCTGGACACCCTGAGGAAGACAAAAGTGGAGGAGATTGGGCAAGTGGTTGCATGTGTTCATTCAGTCTGATTCTGTCGGGGGCTGTGGATGAGGCAACAGTGGGACTACAGGCTGAAAAGGCCTTGCCTGTGAGCTGTTTGGGTTTCTTTTGGATTTGGCAGTTGCCTTGGGAGAACTTGGGCAGGAGTGTGGGAGTTTTTGAGTGTTGTCTGGGGTCCCAGACTGGGCCACTGAGCCAGATGGAGCTCCCAGTGTTTGGTGGTGGGTTGTGTGGAATCATTGTGGGAGAACTGCCCTGGCAAGCTCCACCCTCAGGGTCACAGAACAAGCATTGGGTGGGAGCAAGTAATCTAGTGACTGAGCAGCCTAAAGGCGAGGACTGAGACGCCTCGCAGCCTTAGCCCTCAGGGGCATAGGGTGAGACCGGTTTTGGCACATTGGGTAAGTGAAGAACCACTTAAGGAGTGATCCCAGCCATAGCACTTTCCTGGGAAAGCTTCTGCTTAGCCCAAGTTAGCAATTTAAAGTGTCTTTTAAGCAGGCCTCATGAGGAGGATTTAAGCTCTCCAACCTGTGGGGTTTGAGAAATCATTAGAGACACAGGGTCACTCCCTACAAAGATCCAGTAACAACAAAGTGAATCTGCCAGGGTCTGATCTTAGAGACACCTCCCCAACTCTGAGGACGGTCATAGGCAACAGTGAAAAATAATCATGAGGCAGAATCAACAGAAAAACTCTGGCAATATGAATAACCAGAGAAGATCAACTCCCCCAAGGAATGACAAGGTAGATGAAGCACAAGATCCCTTGCATAAGCAAATGGCTGAGATGTCAGAAGTTCAATTCGGAGTCTGGATAGGAACTAAGATTAGCGCAATGGAGGAAAAGATGGAATTAGAATTTCAAGCAGTAATTCAAAAGATGATGCAAAAGATGTCTCAAGAACTGAAGGAGTTCAAAGAGAAAATGGCCAAAGATATTGACACATTGAGACAAGAAGTCGTAGCCCTCAAAGATCTGAGAAATACAGTAGAATCCTTCAGTAACAGAATGGAGCAAGCAGAAGAAAGGATTTCTGAAACTGAAGACAGAGACTTCGAATGCTCCCAAATGCTCAAAGAGATAGAGAAATGGAAGGCAAAAACAGATCATTCTCTCAGACAGCTCTGGGATAACTCGAAGAAAACC
>CAUYON010058392.1:0-20971 GCA_963573935.1 Arctocebus calabarensis
TTTTATTTCCATTTCCTCTGCCACAACCCCACTTAAATCCTATGATCTTATGACAAGGTAGCTGAAAGCTCCTAGTGCACTTCTAGCTTCTCCCTGCTACATCCTGAAAATATTGTAAGGTTAATCTTAATTACTTTGGGGAAAAAAAAAAAAAAACCTAAAGCCCATAAAGTTTTAAAAGTTCTTGAATTTAGGCTCAGCGCCTGTGGCTCAACGGGCTAGGGCGCCAGCCACGTACACCTGAGCTGGTGGGTTTGAATCCAGCCTGCCTGGGCCCACCAAACAACAATGATGGCTGCAACCAAAAAATGACCGGGCATTGTGGTGGGTGCCTGTTGTCCCAGTTACTTGGGAGGCGGAGGCAGGAGACTCGCTTGAGCCCAGGAATTGGAGGTTGCTGTGAGCTGTGATGCCACCGCACTCTGTCCAGGGTGACAGCTTAAGGCTCTGTCTCAAAAAAAAAAAAAAAAAAGTTCTTGAATTTATAGGGACTGAGAAAATGCTTTATTATATTGGAATGCTATGTAATTAAAGATGAATGCTGTCTTTTTAAAACAAAACTCTGGGGAAAGTACCTTTTGGTAAAGCGTGTGTGGTTTTTCTTTGGGGAACTGGACTCCTTTTTATATAGATTTGTAAGTGGGAGTCGTGATGGGACAGCACGTATTTGGCAATTTAAACGAAGAGAATGGAAGAGCATATTGTTGGATATGGCCACTCGTCCAGCAGGGTAAGAGATAAATGTGAAATACAAATGTAAATTATTATTAACTGAGCCTATAGAGTCATATACCATGTTAAAATTACTACTTTTGTATACTAACTAGAGGTGCTATTATTGATGAGCGGTTTTGATTTTTATGAAATGATTCATTGCCATGTATGAGAAGACGTCTTAGTTAATTTTATAAAGGGTATGATAATTTCTGTAAAAATAGTTGTAACTATTCATATTTTCTTCAGAAACGAGAACATACTATAATTGATGTATGACAAAGGGATGATGATATATATACAGTGGCTTTCTCCATCCAAGATAAATTTTATTACATGTTGTAGCTGTTACTTTACTCTTTTATTATTTTTCTCTACCTGTTTTTGGGTGTAGTCATCTCAGATGCATGGGAGAACATGCATGACAGTAACAGTGAAAGTGGAGACTGAGCACTGTGGCATAGAGTTCTGGATCTAGAGAGGGTTAACAGCAGTGATGATTACCCCAAGGTCACCTGTCACTAATGGCTTAGGAGTGCTACAATCCTAGGTGTCCTAACTAAGTCCAGTGGTTTTTGCTATCATTCTATGTTGATTCACACTGTTCTCAATTACTTGTAAGGAATTGTTATCTGAAGGTAAATATAAATTAAAATACATTTTTGTCATACCAGTATTTTAGCAATATCAGTGTATGAACAAATATTGCCTTCCTCACTTTCAGCCAAAACCTTCAAGGAATAGAAGATAAAATCACAAAAATGAAAGTCACTATGGTAGCTTGGGATCGACATGACAATACCGTTATAACTGCAGTTAATAACATGACTCTGAAAGTTTGGAATTCTTATACAGGCCAACTCATTCATGTCCTGATGGTGAGAAAAAAAGACTCATTTATTTGGTATAACTGAAGCTGACTGTATTTTCATTGAGGAATAAAGTTTTTCATGTTAGCTAGAAACTCAGGTTTGCTAGGGTAATAAGACTTTGGAGAAGATTGGGAATCGTGTAAAAATGCAGTTAAACAGATTTGTCTTGGGAAATACGTTGTAGGTGCTTGCTGCTCTCTTGATACATACAGATCCATTAGTAGTTTCCTTATGTCTCTCTAAATGATAGCAAAGCCTTTGGCAGTGTGTGATACTAGCTCAGTTTCATTATTAATTTATACATTGACAAATTTGAAGATTTTTGCCAATTGAGTAATTCTTCAACTTTATTTCTAGAAATGGTGCCATGCTGGAGTTGTATTCTGTTTTGTTTTTCTTTTTTTTTTTTTTTTATGCTTTTAATACTTTAACACTTCAAACATATTTCAGGGTCATGAAGATGAGGTGTTTGTTCTTGAGCCACACCCATTTGATCCTAGAGTTCTCTTTTCTGCTGGTCATGATGGAAACGTGATAGTGTGGGATCTGGCACGAGGACTCAAAATTCGATCTTACTTCAATATGGTAATTATCAGTCTTCTTCATTTTGTAGCTGTTAAAGATTTGGGGGCTTTTTGACAAAGGTACTCTGCATATCACAAAGGAAATCCATTTCAAAATCGGTTCGTTCGTTATTTAACTTTAACTTTCCACCAATGCGGAAGTATTTATTCCGTGTCTTTATTAAGGTGCTAAAGTTAAAAGAAAATTACGCATATTACAATGCCTGTATATTGTCATAGCTGGATTTTATTTTAGAAGTGAAACTTTGAGCAGAAATTTTAAGTATGAAGATATGGTCTAGAGAAGTATAAGTGTTTGGGAAACGATGTGAAGAAATTATAAATAAATATTTACCCTGTATTATTGTACTTCATTAGTAATTTTAGTGCCACAGAATTTGATTCAAGTACACTGATTTTAAAATTAAAACCAAAGGATCAGACATTTCTTGCTTTGATCAAGTTGTAGTATATTAAATACTGTATTTGAGTTTATGCCCCTTTCTCTCCAAAATTGTTTCTTACATAGATTTTAGCATATTTTGCTGAGCATTTGAATTACAGTGGTTATATATCACATACAGCTTTCCAAGCAGTGTTTCTGCTCCTTTCTAACTAACCCCTGTGTGAAGTAATAAAGGGCTCTTCCAAATACTACACACTACATAGTCACATTTTAATAAAAGCTGCTTCCAGTATGTTAGGAGTACCTTTAAACAAAGAAAGGGAGTGGGGACAACCTGTTTGTCTTATGTTTCCACTAGTTCAGCATGTTTAGATTTTAAAAAAGTGTCAACTGTAGAAACCTTAAGTAGTAATTCATAAAACAGTATAATTTGTGTGTGGTCAGAATTATTTTGTAAAACAAATTATTTCACAAAACATTGACTTTTAAAATATGGTTTGTGAAAAAATAACATGAAAATGATAGTATATGTAATTGATAATCAGAGTAAAGTTTATTCCTATGTATTAAGGAAGCAGAAGATAAAAGGAAAGTATTTTCTGTGAAGGAAATAACTTTTCACTGTCTTTAATGGCTGTGCCTTGAGAGGGTATGTGTAGATGAGGTAATAAATAAGGTTCCTAAAATCTCAGTTTGCTAGAAAACAGTGTTATTTGGTGCATAATTCTTAGTAATCAACGGAATTCCTTTGTGATTGCACAAGGGAGTTTTTGTTTTTTAATCCATAAATATGAAGGTAAAGAATTTTCTCTTCTTACCTTTTCTGTTGTGTTTCTGGTTTGCTCTTTTTTGTAATATTTCTGTTGAATAAAGAAATTAGTTCTCAATTTGTCTTTATAGCTTCAGAAGAAAACAATTTATGGGCTTTGTTTAGTACTTAGAGATTTTCAAAGGGAATGATTGTATTGGTAGACTATGTGGAGGGAAATTTCTCCCATGATTAAATGTTGCTTGCACCCCGTAGTTATGAAGGTGAACTTTCCTTGTCAGGTAAGTTGGTCACACTAATGTTTCACCTTTTCAGTAGAGATAAAAATTGCAGCACCTTGAGATTTCAGCGATTTGCTCTTAGATCGTGATAAGTTAGTGATGTAACTAGGACTGGAAGTCAGCCATAATATATTGTACACTTTTTGAAATTAATGAAAGGATTAGTTACAATACTACCTTAGAAATTACTTATCTTGTTTAATACGTTTTAGATGAGGATGTTTTTCCTGTTCTTTCTATGGATGAGAGAACTTCTAAATGACAGAAGAAACAAATTTCTGTAGTAAGCAGATTTTGATGGTATCCATAGAATTCTAAACTATACCAAACAAACAAATAAAAAACTTTAAAGGATAAGATATATATCCTACATTTCTTAAAAAAGCAAAATAAGCTATTTTTATCTCAAAAAATAAAGATATTCCCTTTAATTTTTTGTGTGATTTTTTTAAAAAATAGTTTTCAAAATATTTCCATATACTTTACATCATTTGGATCTCATGAAAACCTTGTAAATATAATTAAGGGTAGATTTTACTCCTGGTTTTATAAATAGAGAAACTCTGTATTACATAGATGAATTATTTTGCCCAGGTTTACTTAGATTATACAGATTATATGACACTTGGACCTTAAACTCCCATTTTCTGTCTTTTGCTAATATTTTCTGATAAAGTCATGGTTGGTGTTTTGAGCTTTTCTCAATGTCATTGCATAACTAACTTCCAACTATACCCAGTTAGTGGTATACCCAGGGGAAAAATGTTTTCATAATGTTAACTCTGAGTAGATCTTTTGAGAAACTTACTCTTTAACTTTGATGATTTTTTTTCCCTCTCTGTCCCTTAATTTATAAGTTACCTAAGTGCCTCATTTCTTTTATTCTTCACTCTTTTGTTCTTTCATTGCTTGTTTTATTTATGGGCAGATGGAAGATAAAGTATCCAGCATTGCTATTAAGGAAATAAAAGAAAAACAGTTTGAGGGAGGGCTTGTAGTCTCACTGTTTTCATGAAAGTTGACTTTTGGCTACAGTTACAGTTGTTTGGCTTTGTGTAATTATTAATAAGTTTTTGAGTTACTAAAATACCATAAAGCTTGTTTTGTACAAATTCAGTCCCTAACATTAAAGTGTAGTAGTAGTCACCAGTTTAATTAAGTACATTATTATTAAATTATAGTTATTATTATTATTATTTTTTTTTTTTGGCAGTTTTTGGCCGGGGCTGTGTTTGAACCCGCCACCTCTGGCATATGGGGCCAGCGCCCTACTCCTTTGAGCCACAGGTGCCACCCGTTATTATTATTTTTTGAGATAGTATCTCAGTTTGTTGCCCTGGGTAGAGGGCAGTGATGCTATCATAGCTCACTGCAGCCTTGAACTCCTGGGTTCAAGTGCTCCTCTTACCTCAGCCTCTCGAGTAGATGGGACTACTGGTGTATGTCACCAGACCCAGCTGATTTTTCTACTTTTTGTAGAGGCAGGATTTCACTCTTGCTCTCAAACTCCTGGCCCCAAGCTATGCTCCTGCCTTGGCCTTCTAAAGTGCTAAGATTACAGGCATGAGCCACCAGTCCTGGACTAGTAAACATTTTGGGGGCACTGTATGGAGGATTTAGTGTGCCAAAGATGAATAATTCTAGTGGAATACTTCATTTAAGTAGAAATGATGAAAGTTTAGATTAAGTATTAAGACCAAGTGATATTTCAGGTGAATGCTATAAAAGTAAAGCTTATAAAATAATCAAATTCACCCTTCTGCCTACAATTAGAAAATAAGGATTGTAAACTATACTTAAAAAGAATAAAAAGTTTATATGCAAATTTTTTTTAAATACAGGTTTTTGGCAAATATAGTATTTTAAGAATAACTGCTTTAATACATATGGTCCCTATTTTAAAAATAAGTTAATGTGCCATTTGAAATTCATAGTACTTTTGCAAAAGATAATCATGTAACATATAATTTAGTATTTTGTCTTAGCATTTTATCACTATTTTCTTACCGTTTGTGAAAATTAAAATTCTTTTGAAATTTTAGTCGTAGTCAAAAATTCTATCATTATAAACCTTTCAAATGAAAAGTTAAAATTTTAAGTGTGTGTTTGATATTAAATAATTACATTTTATTAAAATTTAAATAGCTAATTATGAGACATTAATATTTGAATATTGCGTTGGTAGTCATAGTCATTGCTGAAATAATTTTTCTATATCAAGCCTATATTAAATACAATTGTACTTTTTAAAATTTCTTATACTTTATCTTAGAACTATCTAAATTTGTAACTGAATCAAAATGTTTGAATTTGGGAATTAAGGTAAAAAATAGAAAGTTCCTTGAATGCTAAAATAATCCCCTAATTTACTTTATTTCAAAATCTTATAAATGGATTCTCAGTTTGCAAGTGGTATTTTCCAGAGAAACTTACGGAATTATTCTTATTTTTACTGGTAGCTTTCATCTTAATAGAGATCTGAATAATAAAAGTAATTGGGGAGTGGGCGTTGAGTTTATTTTTGTTACTTTTAAGAGTCTATAAGAAGTAAGGTGATATTTTAAAAGAGGCCAACACGGAGCATGATACGGACGAGAGTCCTTTTACTGTTCCTCTACTTCGTTTTCTCATCTGTAACTAAGAATAAAACTGTTAAGAAGCATCTGTTAGAAAAAACTTTCTGGTTTGTTTTTTTAAAATTTTAAATGAATGAGAGAAAGAATCTAGGGGAAACATTGTAGAAAAAATTATAAACAGAAGATAACTTTATTTCTTAAAAAGAAAATCCTGAATTCTAGACCTTAAGTATTGATTTTCATTCTTCTAAAAACCACATCAGTTGTTTCTCTATGTTTCAGCTAAACCATTTTTTACATAACTATATTACTTTGTCATTGACAGAAAATAAACATCAGTGTAGCTTTGTTTTGATAGGAGTTACTTTAAGCTTTATAAAGCTCCATACTCCAATTAAATGCTAAATAATGGTTAAATTATTCCCAGAAATAACTTGAAAATGTGTCAAACCCTCTGGAATGAGTTGAGGGCTTTGTAATATTCCTGTTCCCTGAAAAAGGTAGGCAAGTTTAGAAGTTTACGGTAACCTTAAATGTTCCTCAATGCAAAGTTGGTTTTGGCCCCTTTTTTCCATTAAATTATTTCAGTACAGCTTAGTTTTAACTACAAGTTTAACTACATGAATATGAAATTAATTTTAAGTGTGACATTTCTTTTGCTATTTGAATAATAAATAAAAGATGTTAGAGTGGGATTCATAGACCCCAGTGTTTAATATACAGCTTTCTTCACATCGCTGACACTTTTGCTTTATCTCTCTTACTCTCTTTTCTCTATAGCCCTAGCTGTGTCTGTCTCTCTCTCTCTTTTTCTGTCATGTTATTCAAAGCTGTAGTCTGTTATCTCCTATGTGGTTTTGATTTCAGTTGAAGAGTATAAGTCTCTTGCTGGAAAGCGGTTTCATTGAATTTGATTTTTGCTTTACTTTTGTTGTTTCATGTTTAAATTTCATATAACAGTTTTTATTTAAAGTTTTCCTTATTTTTATAATTGTTCTTTTAACCTTTCTTTTACTTAAGAGATTTTTTTTAAAAGTTCCAGTGTCCACTAATCCAGAACAATATATTTCTCCTTGCAACGTTCCCAATGAGCAGAGACTGCCAATCTACCACTTAGAATTTTTAAACATGCATACTTCTTCTGATATTACCATGTTCTCAGTGTGACCTGTAGTTTTAGAGCGTCGTAGCTGTGTATATCTAGGAAATGGGAGAAAGAGAAGCCAAAAATAGTATAGCTCATATTGTATTATCACTTATGAATCAGGATTTCAAGAGTTATTCTTTCTTTCTTTCTCTCTTTCCCTCTCTTTCTTTCTATCAGTCTATCATCATCTAACAAGATAATGTCATAGATCTATACTCTGTGTGTTAAAAGGACTCTGATACTTCCAGTCCTTGTTTCATCTTTGGGTAAGGAATTACCTTCAATCTTCTGGTCATAAACTTCAGTTAATGTTACTTTCTTTCAGGTTCTGGTGTTCTTTAGAGTCTTATCTCTTTTTTGTCTATCTTGGTATCAAAGACATATCTTAAAATTGGTTGCCATGAGTATAAATTTGTCTTTCCAGCTTATCCTGCTATATTTGGTGAATTACTTTGATGTAGTAATTCTTTGACACACTATTACCCATAGTCACAAGGGGTTTTGAGATTTGATGATTAAAAGGAAAGAGCATTTGAAAGTGTACAGAATGTAACTTGCAGATTAAGATATTTTGATTAGCAAATATTTGTTTATGTTGTATTAAGCCCAAAACGTAAGGACTGCTGGAAGAATAGGTCATGGTGCTTGGTTTTAGCCAATTCGTAGTTAAGTTGGGGAGGTAAAATATACCTTAAGAGATAAATATTGATAAATAGTTTCCAAGTAATAACATAACAAATAAAAACAAACAGTTACTGTACATAAAGTGTAGTGATCACTTTAGGGTGGATGATCAGGGAAGATTTTGTTGAAGAGGAAGAATAGGAGCTACTATGCCTTGAAAGATACATAGAAATCGAGCCATTAAGAAAGACAATGAATTTTATAAGTAAGAGGACCATTATAAGCAACAAAGTAAATGTTAAGATCTGTTCGTGGAGTAATTTAGAAAGTTTGCTTGGAATGGATTTTAGAAATAATGAATGATAAGACAAAAAGAATAAATTGACATGGATTTCTGATTGCCTCAAATAATTCCATAAGCATAAAAATGTGAACCTAGAGAGAGTTGGGTAGATTATGGAATAGTGTAGAAGCTAAGAGAAAAATAGTTTGGTTGCCAGTAGTATTATTTCATATCTGAAGTAGGATCAGTGTAAGGAGAACTACTTTTGTTAGAATTCTCAATTTAAAAAAAAGCATTTAGTAGCAATCCTACAGTTTTTCATAGTTATTTGGTGACACCTGGATTTCTAGAATGTGGATTGTTTCTTTTAAGATGCAGTCTTCATTTATATAGTGACTATAGTTTGATTAGAAGATAGCCAAAGCATATTTTAAACACGTCTGAGTCTTTTTCTCAATATCTAGTGTACATTCTTAATTAAGTTTATTTTCCCCCATGTAAATAAACTCTAATCTAAAGATTCTTTATACATAAAGGACTTTCTACGTGTAATTCTTAGTATAGATGCTATTTCTCAGCTGTTTGATTCTTAGTATATGAGTCGAAAAATTATTAGGGTATTTTAAAAGATGCGTAATTTAAAATGTTGGAGGTTTTCTAGGTTAGGTGCTCTCTTCTAATCAGTAGTATATTTTTAAAAATTGATTAATATAAAAAATATGTCCCTGTTTATAGAATTGAAATGATTCTGTAAGAGGATGACTCAGCCTTTAACCTTCCTACTTTGAGTTAAGGTCTTTTAGAAGTACATCTCTTATTCACCTATATATAATTTTTGTGATTAATATAATTTAGACCCTGGAGTCTGCATTCTAGTGCATTTAATATACTTTATTTACAGATTTGTCTAGGTTTTTCAATAAATCTTTCTGAATACCAGATGACAGGATTTTACAAGTAGGAAGGACTCTAGCTATTGTTTAAAATTTCTCTGTTATTCTGTAGAGAAATAAGGTGATTTGCCCATTACTCTCGGAGGTCTTAGACCCTCTTTCTCTGTCCGTTAAGTATTCATCTTTGAATTTCACAGACATTATGCTAGGAGTTAGGTATAGTGCCCTCTCTCAGAATGCTTTAAATATAATCCTATCATCATTAAAGCTTTTACTTCACACATTTTTGTAGTAACTTAATTTTTTTTTTAAGTTCAGTATACATTTCTAAACTAACAAGTTTATACCACTCCTTTTTTGGTAATATTTCTAGAATTCTTTAGTCAATATAAGAATTTTCTAGTTAGGAAGTCATTATTTTAACATATCTGATCTTCTCATTCCTGCTTTAAAAAATAAAAAATCCTTTATCATAATTGCTGAATATATTTTTTTTTCTTAGTCTCTTACTCTTTTTAAGTTTTTGCTGTTGTTAATATATGGTAGCCATGGATTATCTCAGCTATTCTTTTTGGCATTTAAGGTATATGAGTTTTATTATGTGGTCTTTACTTACGTCCCAAATAATATGCAGGAAGTATACTTGAATTTCTTAGAGCAATAGTTCATATAAAATGCACTTATTTTGAAAATGTATTCCTTACTAATTTTACTCCATTTTCTAATTATTTTACTACAGCATGCAATGAGTGCTATAGTATAAGCTATAAGCTATATTAAATTTTATGTTGACTTATTTTCTTGCTGTGCTGTACATTTAATATTATGTTAGAGTCATACACCTTTCATAGGGCAGAGAGACATTTTTTTCTTTTGTTTTTTAAGATAAATCTTATTGCATTACTTTCTAGTTAAATGTGTCTATTCAAATAGTGCCTTCATTATTAAGGTTTTGCTTCAAAAATTCTTACTTACAAATACTTTGACTCTAGTTTTAAAAGATTCCTTTTTAGGGAGGAATATTTAACTTTTTTTCTGGTTGGTTTAGTTAATCATGTTAAAATGTTTATATGTTAAAATAGCCAGGGTATTTTTAGTTATATAGAGAAAGTAAAATTGTTTCCTGTTTTGCATCATCAGCCTTTTGTTGGCATTTTGTAAGTATGAGTTTTTATTGTCTGAGGAGCTGTTATTGATAATTGTGGTTTTTTACTTGGTAAGGTTAGAAGCAGATTCTTTTAAATCTGTTTAAAGGTTTAAAGCAGATGCCTTTAATGAACATTAGTTAATCCAAATAATAAATTTTTCCTTTTTTCTGATAGGATCAAAATGTACTTTTATGCCCTTCATGTAAAAGTCACTTGGAGTTAAACCAATGTCTTATAACAAGAAAATTGATGCCTTCTTGCCATATTGACAATGGAAATTGTTATACACACATATGACACAGTGATTTTAAATATTATTGCTATTTTTTCTTTGCTGTTTTATAAGTTTTATAAGTTCTAACTCTCCTAAATAATTCTTTCAGAGAGCTACTAACTGTAAATATGGCAACATTGGTAAATAATATGAGTATAGTATTCATTTGTTTCCCCTCCTCCCAAAAAAGAAAAAAAGTGTTTAGAACAAGCTTACTTAACCGTCACAGGAAGGACCCTCTGCACATCCTTGTGTTCTCCTGTATAGGAGCACTGTTCTGATCCCCTTAGCATTGCTGAGTTGGACCACTGTCCACTTCCTTCCTCTGTGTGTCTGTGCACTTAAAGTCGTGATCTTAGACTTACAGTAGTATTACAGTTCTGAAATACTGTTTCCAATAGAGAGTGGATTTATAAAATAGTTTCTTTTTTGTTTTCTCTTGTCTTCTGTGAAGTTCTGTGAGAATCAAGATAAATCATCTAACACATGAGTGAGGCAATTTCAATTTTGAGTTTTAAATGTAAAAGTTTATTTAGAGGTGAACTTTGTTCATGTGGTTACTTATAACAGTTCATGTATCTGTTTTATGTGAGTAGGAACACATTGAAAAACTAAAAGAATTAAATCCTGATGTTTCTACTACAGTCTCTCCTTTTTGGCACGTGCCTAGCCAGCTGTATGGCTGCTACTGCCCTTATGTGAAGTAGGAGAAAAGGTTCCATTCTTTCTTGGTTTTGAATTGTTTTAATGTAGAGCTGGAATCAGTTAGCTTTCTCAGCTATCTTATCATCCTTCAACTTTCTTCATAGCTAAGAAGTAATCCTGTTTCTTTATGATTTCATTTTCTTTATGGGAAATTTTTGAGTGTTTTAGACATTAGTTAAGTTTACTAGTTTTCTTTAGTGTGATTTATTTAAAGAGAAGCTGTTCTTTTCTGTTATTGTGCATTCATAAGCAACATTATACACATTTCTTCCTTTCCTCAAGCCAAAAGAAAGCTAGTTTCTTTTTTGAGGCAATCCCATTTGTGGTATATTGTTAACTTCTTAGGCAGAGCCTTCCTTTTGTGGTGATATTTTCTCTTTCAACCGAAGTACAAACCTTGTGAGAATCAACTGTTCTTCTGAAGTTTAACTCACCTCTCTAGTTAGTGAACTATACATTCATCCTTATGCCAGATTTTTAATACCAAAGAAAGAAAATTAGCACTTTTCTCTTTCAAGCATTTCCTGGGATATTACAAATAAAACTCAATTTGTTCTAGATCAGTGGATACCGGAACAGAAAGGAGGTATTTCTTACCTGATAATGTGTGTGTGTTCCGATTCTGCTAATCCAGACATCCAATTGCATTTGTTGAAAATCATCCTTAGTTGTTATTTGTTAGGGAGTCAACTCCCTATTTTAGTTGTTTCTAAAATTCAGCCCCTAGATGTGCTTTAGATAGGGTAGCATTTTTACCTCTTTCAGAATACTGCTAAAGAAGTTTTCAACTGGAACATAGTCTGAAGAATCACTGAGAGCAAAAAATTCAGAGTGGTGATTGGCCACCTCTGTTTGATTGACAGGTTGCAGGGAGAAACCCATTCGTTCTGGATTAACGGAACTGGAAAACAGAAAACAATTATCAGGTAAAGAAAACCTTTTCTTTAACCTTTGAAATTCACCATTTAAAAGATCAGTCAGACCTCCAGGGAATTATAACTAAAAAGAATAAAATTTAGTGTTAGGTGAGCAGTGATCTCTGGCTACTTCTAGGTGTTATCCCAAAAGCCTCTGCAGTTTCTACATCACTAGCCTTTGGAGAAAGAGTATGATTGAAGGAAGATAGATGGAATGTAAGGGTCAATTACATTTTAAATCTGGGTTTAAAATATGAAGCAGAATTTTATGGGTGGGGGAGATTGGTGTTCTTGTATTTCCTGAATTGTGTCTGGTCTGTGGATAGAGTATTTTGTTTTTCAAGGCTATGAATCTGGCAATTTTCATGAATATCCACAAATTTGATTACTGTACTATGCTTGTTATATTTAATCTTCACTTCATTAGGATGTATTCCTATACATCTTTTATCATATAATTATAATAATAGTGACCAGTTCTTTATACTTCAATTGCAGTTTTTTTATTATTGATTAAATATATTTCAGATTGAAGGCCAAGGACATGGTGCAGTATTTGACTGCAAATGCTCTCCTGATGGTCAGCATTTTGCATGTACAGACTCTCATGGACATCTTTTAATTTTTGGCTTTGGGTCCAGTAGCAAATATGACAAGGTATAGTATGATGAATATATATATATAAAATGTAATTATTTTAATCCATGGGTTGTTTAGAGCTTTCTTTCTTTTTGAGTAAACGAGGATCAGCGTTTTTGCATTTAGCATAAAGTTTGAAGACATAATTTTGGAAAGAAGGGTGAAGATTACATTTGTTAAATCTCACTTTTTTGTAATAGACATATACATATATATATATATATATACACATATATATATATATGAAGGAATAACTTTATACTTATCCTGCTAGAGCAGTTTTGTGAGTTCTTTACTTGGGGTATGTAAGTTGGGGATAGATGTCCATAGCATGGCTAGCTTTGGACCCCTGTCCTCAAGCAATCTTCCTGTCTCAATATCTTGGCATAGCTAGAATTACAGGTCGTGTCACTGCACCTAGCAATTAAAGACTTAAGAATTAAATTGCTTATGTGTAGTGCAATGATATAAAAGGTTAAGATAATAAAAATGGAATAGTTTATCATTTAGTTCAAGAAATTTTAAATTAGGCTTGGCACTTATAACTCAATGGCTAGGGTGTCAGCCACATGCACTGGACCTAGCGGGTTCTAATCCAGCCTGAGTCTGCCAAACAATAATGACAACTAAAAAATAACCGGGCATTGTGGTGGTTGTCTGTAGTCCCAGCTACTTGGGAGGCTGAGGCAAGAAAAAAGCTTGAGCCCAAGAGTTTGAGGTTGCTGTGAGCTACGACACCATAGCACTCTCTCTGGGCTAACAAAGTGAGACATTGTCACAAAAAATGACAAGTAAATAAATTTTTTTTAAAGGAAATTTTAAATTAATAAAACTTTAAAGTTACAGATGTGTCAGTGTGAAGTTCATATTAGTAATTTTAATTATTTATATTAATGAATTGTTCATATTAATAATCTGGCTTGGTGCCTGTAGCTTAGAAGCTTGGGGCACCAGCCACATACACCAGAGCTAGTGGGTTCGAATCCAATCCAGGCCTGCCAAACAACAATGACAACTACAACCAAAAAATAAAAGTAGCAGGGCGTTGTGGCTGGCACCTGAGGTCCCAGCTACTTGGAAGGCTGAGGCAAAGGAATTGCTTAAGTCCAAGAGCTGTGAGCTGTGATGGCATGGCACTCTACTGAGGTGACAAAGCAAGACTCTGTCTCCAAAAATAATAATCATAACAATTATTAATTTTATATTATCTTTAAAAATTTAGAAAAAATAGGCTTGGCGCCCGTAGCTCAGTGGTTAGGGCTCCAGCCACATACAACAAGGCTGGCGGGTTCGTACCATCCCAGGCCAGCTAAACAACGACAACTGCAACAAAAAAATAGTTGGGTATTGCAGTGGGTGCTTGTAGTCCCAGCTACTTGGGAGGCTGAGGGAAGAGAATCGCTTAAATCCAAGAGTTTGAGGTTGCTGTGAGCTTTGATGGTACGGCACAACGTAGTGAGACTCTTGTCTCAAAAAGGAAAAAAGAATTTAGAGAAAATAGTTATTAACTCTTAGAAAATCTTACCTTTTTTAAATAGCAGTAATATACTGCTCACGCTGACCGAGTGATTTAAGATAAAGCATGGTAGTTCTGTGAAAGTAAAAGTGTACTGCTAACTACTTTCTGCCCAGATTTGATTTTACCATTTAATTTCAAATTGAACTTTGAATAACTTATTTTTAAACAATATCTTTTTACGTAGAAGTCCCCCTTATCCACAGAGGATACAGTCAAAGGCTCTCAGTGAATGCTTGAAAGCACAGATCGTACTGAACCCTGCGGCCACTAAAATTTTTCCTATATAGTCACGGTGGGTGTAATGTACACATTGTGGATATACTGGACAAAGGGATGTTCTGTGTCCTAGGTGGAATGGTATGAGATTTCAGCCCAGCTCACAGTTCAAAACTTGAGTTGTTTAGTTCCTGAATTTTTTTTTTTTTTTTTTTTTGAGACAGTCTCACTATGTTACCCTAGGTAGAGTGCAGTGGCGTCACAGCTCACAGCAACCTCAAACTCTTGAGCTTAAGCAATTCTCTTGCCCCAGCCTTCCAAGTAGCTGGGACTATAGGCACCTGCCACAATGCCCAACTATTTTTTCGTTATTGCTGTCGTTGTTTAGCAGGCCCTGGCTGGGTTTGAACCCACCAGCCCCAGTGCCTGTGGCCAGTGCCCAAACCACTGAGCTACAGGCACTGAGCCAAGTTCCTGAATTTTTTATTTAATATTTTCAGACACTGATTGGGGGTACCTGAAACTGCTGAAAGTATAATTGTGGATAAAGGGGAACTATTAAGTATATGTAGTCTCATCCTTTTTGCAGAGAATATTTTAGAAATGTACTTTTCTGATCATAAAATTTAATGTAGAAAATACAAGTGCTTGTTTATAATGAATTCCAGGAAATATTTTTTAATTGTTGCTTTAATACCACAATTTATATTAACATATCTCATAGGAGATGCTATAGAACTTCTATTTTTACCATATTTGTTTCTCATTGGACATGTTGTAGATTTTTATTTTTCCTGTTTTTTGGTGGACTTTTCTTTTTACAGATTGCAGATCAGATGTTCTTTCATAGTGATTATCGGCCACTTATTCGTGATGCCAACAACTTTGTACTGGATGAGCAGACGCAGCAAGCCCCTCACCTCATGCCCCCCCCTTTTCTGGTTGATGTTGATGGTAACCCTCATCCGTCAAGGTACCAGAGGTTGGTTCCTGGCCGTGAAAACTGCAGGGAGGAGCAGCTCATCCCTCAGATGGGAGTAACTTCCTCAGGTCGGTGCTCATTTTCACAGATAACCAAATTTTCTCTTTCCCACTGAACTGTTAAAGTTGCCAAGTTAAAAAATGTGTCTTTGATTGTTTTAAGCAAAAGAGAAGTACAAGTATTGCTTTACTCTTATTAAGGTCTTTGGTAATGCTCAAGAATTACGAGGTAATTAAGGAACATTAGAATTTAAAGCAATAATTTTGGTTTATGGTCCTTTATAACCTCTAGGATCTAATAAGGTAGTGTTTGGCATGAGACAAGTCAGTTCATGTACTGTTCATTCTGTGATATTCATTGAGAACCTCTTCTGCTCCTGATACATGCTAAGCTCTGGGTTTTCCATAGTGAGAAACAAACATGATTGTTGCTCTTGTGTAACTGTAATAAACACAGTTACAAACAAAGTTTTATTAAAGGGAACAGTAGTACATTGTGAGAGATAGGACTAGATAGCTTATTCACATAGAAGATTATTTTAAGTAGTACATTTTTAAAGGTTTATAAGAAGTAAGGTGGGGTGAAGAGGATTGAGCTGTTTTAGTGAAGTGTAATGATTATGAAAGTCAGATTAGTTGAAGAATTGAATGGAAGTAAAAGGGAGATAGAGTCTACAGTCGTCTCTTCCCCCTCTCCTCTCCTTTTTATTTTTAAAAGGCTACTTTGTTAACTAGGTTGGAGCTCAGTGTTAAAACTGTAACTGGCGATAATCCTGGGCTCAGGCAGTCTTCCCATTTTAGTCTTCCACGCCTGCCAGAAGACTACAGGTGTGTGTGTGTGCCACACTCATGGCTCGTTTTTCGAATTTTTTTTTTTTAGAGACAAGGTTTCCCTGGGTTATTGGGCCCAGGCTGGTCTCCAATTCTTGGCTTCAAGTAATCTTCCAGCCTTGGCCTCCCAAAGTGCAGAATTACAGGCATGAGGCACCATGTCTGCCTTTCTGCCCCTTTTGACAAAAAAAAGTAGATCTAATTTATTAAATAAAAATAATGGAGAGGTTCTGTAATGACCCACTTCTCTCATTATTAATCTTCCTGTTATATTTTAGATTAGAAAAATACTTAATGAAAATATTTTAAGTTCTAGACTCAGTTATAACAGACAAAATCTTTAAGTAGATTTTGTGATTAGGCATTTCTCAATAATGAATTTAGATTCCGTAAACAGCACCAAAAAACCAGTCTCACTGCATTGTAGCAAACCTATGTATTATTTGGATTTATCATGAAATTGCAGTGAAGATGGGAGGTTTGGGTAGAAAAGGGCTACTCTCAGAATTAGACAGGATCACTTTGAATGGAGGGTTAGGGAAAACATTAGAGGAATTAGGCCTTGAAGTGGGGCAGTCTAGCAGACTTGAATATCTGGAGTATGTAAGCCTAATGTGTCTCCCTCAGTACGTGAACATAGCATGACTCACGAATCTGAGAACAAGTAGTATTCAAGAATTCTAGATAGGTGTCAGATTGGAGAAGTCTTCTTAGTAGAGAATTAATTGTCATAGGACTGAAAATGTCTTTTGGAGAAGAATTGGCAGGTATCAGATTGTACTCAGCTCTCAAAATGTGTGTGCAGACTAGCATTTCAGGCATAGGGAAATAAGCAAAAGACTAATCTGTTAAAATCAATGGTACTAAAATATTAACATTTTTACTTTTTTCTCTATTTAATGGTTTATAAAAGGCTTTCATAAATAATCTTATTTTGTCTTTATACCTATGATATTTCAATCCTTGAAGTTGAGAGAAGGGAAATGTAAGAGTATTGTGTTGTAGAGTCACAAACCCCAGTTCCCATTCTCAGTCCAGTTTATTATTCTTTTTTTTGTATAAAGTAGGTATGATCTTAAAAATAGATACCTGTTATTAGTATCCAAAGAAGAACCCACAGCAATAATAAGGCTGCATAGTGACTCCCAAGGTTCTAATTCACAGAATTCCGTAAAATTCCTTTCTGTCATTATTATAGTATAAAAATAGTTCAAAAGTAAAAAGAAAAATACTTTCTTAAAAATTGTAGTATTGTTACTAATTATAGTATTTATTTGCAAATCTACATCTATAATAAAATTTATTTTGAGAAAGCTCTTACAGTTAAGGTAAAAAAATAGATTTTGGTTATTGTAATATTAAATTGGCTTGACTGTAGTTTTATTACATTGATGCTAGTCTTTAAATGTATTTCCTCACTTGTAAACTTGAGCTATGCTAATCTTCAGCCATAACATGTTTTCCCAGCAGCAAACCAGGAAAGAAGTGTGTATAGACATTTGAACTTTTACCTCTGCTTTTACCACTTTCTGGCTTTGTGGTCATGACCTAGTAATTTTATCTATTTAGTTTTTGTTGTCTTTGTAAAAATGAAATAGTATTTTGTATTTAATACATGTAATTACCCTTTCTGTGTATCTTTCTTACTATTACTTCATTTCAGAGTATCCTAGATACCGTCTCTTCTCAATTTAAGCCCACCCTAAAATTCTGACCTGGTCAAATCTTACATATCTGCATATTTGATATTAATTATTCCCTTCTCTACTGAGTTATGGTAATATTTTCCATATATTTTATAACACTTCTATTATTTTTTTCAGCAGTGTTGAACATTTTTTAATGCTGAATATTGTTAGTTTTTTTTTTTTTTTGGAGACAAAGTCTTACTTTGCCCACCTGGGTAGATTGCTGTGGTGTCATAGCTCACAGCAACCTCAAACTCCCTGGGCTCAAGTGATCCTCCTGAGTAGCTAGGACTACAGGTGCCTGCCACAATACGTGGCTATGTTTTAGAGATGAGATCTCGCTCTTGCTCAGGCTGGTCTTCAACTTACAAACTCAAGCAATCCCCTGCCTTGCCTCCCAGATTTTGTTAGATTTAGAGACTATAAAGATAAAGTAGTTCATGTATTTGAGGAACTATATATTGGGCTAAATGCTAAGATACGTATATAGATTGTGTAAGGAACTAAAAGACCAAAGCAGCTAATTCTTTCAGAGGTTGTTTAGGAAGATTTCACAGAAGAAATGATTGCTGCTAAATAGCCATTCAGTTGATGCTCTAAAGATAAGAGTTCATCATGTTCATGTTAATTTATAAAGTCAGGCTATCATGTTCAGAAGTTTCAAAGATAAGTATTTTTTGGTTAGGGTAGAAGAGTCAAGTGATTCTGTATGACTGGTATAGGTGAGAGTTAATGCTGGAAAAATAGAAGAGGTGAAAATACAGCAAGTTTGTCCCTACTTCAGTGTCTTTGTACCTTTTGCCTTCTGTCAGATCTGTCCCTTTCTAACTCTTCACGTGGCTGACTAATTGACGCCTCAGCCCAAATGCTTGCTTCTCAAAGAGGGCTGGCTTCTTTGATTTCTCTGACTCGCTATGGGTAGTTCTTACCTCTTTTCCTCCCCCCTTTGTCTTTTTCACTACCTTTTAGACACCTCTGCATTTATCTACAGTAGTATGTTTACTTTTTCCATTGGGATGTTAGCTCCCTGAAAGGCAGGGATCTTAATGTTTCTTGCTCACCACTGGAACCCCCTCAGTACCTGGCATAGATCCTCATACAGAGTAGACACTTAAAAATTTGTTGAATAAATGAGACTGTAAAGTCCTTAAAAGGAAGTGAGCTTTTCTTTTGAAAACAAACTAGGAACTAAGTGGAAAATCTTTATGCTTTGAACAGTTATTTTACTTTTCTTACTTGTAAGGTGGAGTGAATACATACCTGTGTATCTAACTGAGTTACTGTAAAGGTTATGGATTTCTGAATCACGGTGCACATTTAGTAAAAGTCAGCAGTGATTCTCTTCATCATTTTTAATAAATTAAGATGAGCAGGGTTTTGTTTTTTCTTCCCATTACTTACAATTGATCATTTTAGGTCTTTTGCCCAAGCAGAATTTATATTTAATTTTGAACTCACAAGTGAAGTTGAAGAGTAAAATGGTTTAAATAGTGACTAAAGTATCCTTAGCATTTCGTGTGGTTTTGCATAGGACTGAACCAAGTTTTAAGTCAGCAAGCAAACCAGGAGATCAGCCCTCTGGACAGCATGATTCAAAGGCTGCAGCAGGAGCAAGACCTGAGACGTTCTGGGGAAGCAGGTGTCAGCAACACCAGCCGATTAAGTAGAGGTAAGCAGGGATTTTATTTTAAGTGACATATTAAAATATTTGAAATTCTCATAAACTTCCAGCAGTAAAGAATTGATCAGATAAATTTTAGGACTTTTATAAAAGGAATAATGCTATTAGAATAATCAAGGTTTAGTAGAATATTTAATGACCCAAGAAAATCATTCATAATAGGAAATTTCAACTTACAGGTAATGAATTTTTAATACGTATAGTTATCTAGATTTTTTTTTTAATTTTTATTTTTTTGCAGTTCTTGGCTGGGGCCCGGCCTGTGGTACTTGGGGCCAATGCCCCACTCCTTGAGCCACAGGTGCTGCCCAAGATTTTTTTATATTAAACATGTAGAAATTAGAAAATTTTCAAAAATCTATTTTTTGAATACTTTATGAAATGCAAAGCCATATTCTCAAATATCTCATCACCCTTAATTTGTTGTATACTATTAAACTTTAAGGGAAAAGTTAAAGGAAACTTAATGAACTATAAATATGCTTGAGTTTATCTGTTTTTGCTTCCTATGACGTTTTCCTGAAAAATTCTTAGCATTTCTTTGAAGCAATGATTTTATGTCCTTGGGGCTTAATAATTCATAGTCATGATTCATTGACTTGCCTAATCAGCTGAGTTACTGTGTTTTCTTGTTGTTGAACTTTGCTTATGGTTTAGTTCCTAAGTTCATAGTTTAATTATTTACCACAATATGAACTTTTATGTGTAAGATATAGTTTTCTATTTAAACTAATAGGTAAAGGTCTTTAAATAGAGCTTACAGTGCTAACTTTTCCCCTTAGGCTCTATCAGTTCTGCCTCAGAGGTTCATTCACCACCAAATGTAGGGCTGAGGCGGAGTGGGCAGATTGAAGGTGTGCGGCAAATGCACAGCAACGCGCCGCGGAGTGAGATAGCGACCGAGCGGGATCTGGTAGCCTGGAGCCGCAGGGTGGTCGTACCTGAGCTGTCGGCCGGCGTAGCCAGGTAAGGGCAGTGTCGCTTATCGTGGACTGTACTTGCTGTGTTCCTTTTGAGTTACAGGCTTCAAAATACCTTTTTTTTTTTTTTTTAATAGTTTTATTGAATCATAATTGTGTACATTGGTGCAATCATAGGGCACAATGTGCTTCATATACAATCAGAAATATTTTGATCGTACTGTTAGAGATAGCCTTCATGGCATTTTCTTGATCACTATAAAAAGACATTGATACTCTACCTTTAATAAGTTTCACTAGTACCCTGCTAAGATGCACCATAGG
>CAUYON010058396.1:0-86077 GCA_963573935.1 Arctocebus calabarensis
ACCTTCTTGGTGTGGTGGGGTTAAGTGGCTCTGTCTTATTTTCAGCTGGTCTTTAGACCCTAGAGAATCTGTTACTCTGGATTGAAATCTGAGCTGTGAAGGAATATCAGAGTTAAGTCACCACACCCCCCACAGGCAACAATTGAAAAAGCCAAATCAAACCTTCACACTACCACACACCGAGGGTACCACTTTGGAAAGTCCTCGGGTGATTAACGCAACTGAAGAGGTGCTAATGAATTATCCTAGCCAGCGCCAATCTCAAATGGAAAAGTTAAAAAAGTCTCTGGCAACTAGATAGCAGGGATCCGCTGGAAGCTCTTGTGTAATTCACTTTGATGCTCTGTTAGCTCAGGAGGGCACCCCCCCCTCCAGCCAGTAAATTAGTCTGGGAAGGCTGATGCCTCCTTCCCAGTCTTGCCCCTCTGTCACACCCAGTCGGTGGTAACAGTTGTGATCAGTTTCCTCCAATGAGCCAATGCTCCAGAGGTTTGAGCCTGCCTGGGTCACAGTGAGGTCTGTAGCTCCACAACCAGTCCGCTACTCCCTGTCACTGTTTGGCAGGGGGAGGTGAGGCCTGACAACCTGGGTACTTAACAGGGGCTGGGGCATTTCACTCAGTTCCAGCCCTGTCCCTGATTGATGTTGCTGCTGGAACAGAACAGGTTCGCAGAATTTATTTCTGTCAAGGCTATTTTCCCTGATCAGACTGGGGCTGCAAGTGGGTTTTTCTCTGTCTGTGAGTTCCAGCCCTTTGTCTCAGCTTTCATCCCCTGAGGGTCAGCTAAAGCAAAGCAGCCCCTCTGCGAGTATTCTCCCACAACAATTCCACAACACTTGGAAAGGAAAATCAAACCTTCCCACTGCCACACACCCAGTGTACAACATTGGAAAGTCCTCGGGTGATTGGCCCAGTTAAAGAGGGACCAACCAATTGTCCCCGCCAGTATCAATCTCAAATCAAAGAGTCAAAAAGTCTGTGGCAACTAAACAGCTGAAGTCTGCTGGTAGCTTTAGTATAACTCACTCCAGTGTTCTGTGAGCACAGGAGGGCCCCCCCAAGCCAGTAAATTAGCCTGGGAAGGTTGATGCCTCTTTCCCCACCTTGTCCCTCTGTCACACCCAGTCTCTGGTAACCCTGCAGGGCTGTGGTCCAGTTCCCTCCAATGAGCAGATGCTCTAGAGGTTTGCACCTGCCTAGGTCACACGGGGCTCTGTGGCTCTTCAGCCAGTCCACCAGTCATGTTGGTGTTGGCAGGGGGGGAGGTGAGGCCTGACAACCTGGGTACTTGATAGGGGTTGGGGCGATTCAGTCAGTTCCAGCCCTGTCCCTGATTGATGTAAAGTAGATGAAAAAGCTGATAGAACAGAACAAGTTCACAGAATTTCTGCCCTGTGGAGGAGACGCTGGGCTGCTAATAGTCCTGACTTAGTCTGTAAGCTTCAGCCCTTTGTCTCAGCTGTCATCCCCTGAGGGCCAGGTGTGGCCAAAATTTAGCAAAGCTTTGGTCCTGCTTCAGCCAGCCGTTTTTCGGCCAGCCGCTTTTTGGCTTACTCTTTCACTGCTCCCAAGCTGGGAGAAGAGCACAGTCTAGAGGCAGCCCACGCCCTGTCCACACCCCTCAAGAAAGTGTTCAAGAATCTGGACTCCGTGGGGGACAGACCTCCAGACCTCAGGGTGAGAGTGGAGGGGAGTGGTGGGAGTTCCAACTTGCAAGAATATATACAGTTTTATACAGCTATGTGCCTGGCAGGAGAGTGCCGCGGCACAGGGGAAGGAGGTCCAGTTTTTAGAGGGTTTCTCCCGTGGGGTAGAGTAGGAGGACATCTGAACTCTGCTTGCTTGTTTGTATGGAGGTATGGTGTATACTGCGAGCTGTTTTCTTGGGGGAGGGGACTCCCGTGGGCTTGGTGATGTGCTCTGTACCTTTTATTTGTATCCTTAGGGTCGCAGGTTGCTCCAGCAGGTTTGATGTGCGTTCCTCGACCTTGTCTCTTGGCTCAGCTCCATTGGCTTTCTCACTAAATTTCTGTCCTTTAACTCTCCTTCTGGACAGGAGCATCTGCAGAAAGCTGGCTACAGACTGCCATCTTGGCTCCTCCCCCCAGGTTTTTTTTTTTTTTTTTTTGAGATGGAGCCTCAAGCTGTCACCTGTGTAGAGTACTGTGGCATCACAGCTTATAGCAACCTCCAATTCCTGGGCTCAGGCGAGTCTCTTGCCTCCCCCTCCCAAGTAGCTGGGACTACAGGCACCCGCCACAACGCCCGGCCATTTTTTTTTTTTTTTTTGGTTGCAGCCATCATTGTTTGGTGGGCCGGGGCTGGATTCGAACCTGCCAGCTCAGGTGTACGTGGCTGGCACCTTAGCTCGTTGAGCCACAGGTGCCGAGCCTGGTTCTAGTTTTTGAATGTGAAGTGCTTCACTGTTTCTGTGGAATTTTTTCTTCTCTTGGGGTGTTTGGAGTTGGCCAGAATTCTCACCTGTCAATCAATGGCTAAACAGAGTTAAAGGATTTTACCGCATCCCTTCCTCAATGTTGAGGCATCTACCTTTTCCACATTTGATTTCTCATGCTATCCTGTCTTTGTGCTTGAATATCTAAGGATACAGTTTGCTGTAGGTCAAAAAGGTGTAAGAAAGATTGAGGGAAGTTGCTTTAATAATTAACAGCTAGTAGCCAAAGGGGAGATATATGTATATATCTAACATAATAGTTACATCAGTTAGAATTAAATTTAGTAGCAACATAAATGCCCCCCTCCTGCCAAATAACATGGCTTAAACAAGACAGAAGTTTATTTGGTTTTATGTAAAAGAGGTTCCAAAGTAGATAGTCCATGGCTGGCCTGGTATGGTCTTCAGAGAACTAAGCTCTGTTCCCCTGTCCTCGCCCAAGGCTTTTATTTCTAAGGTCACTTCATGATCCAACATGGCTGCCAAAACTCCAGCCATTATTTCTGAGTTACAGGCTAGAATAGGAGGAAAGAATGAAGTGGAAAGGTACTATTTCTGGCATGTCAGTGTTCTTTGGAGTTCCCATCCTGTGCTGAGATCTCATAGGCTATAACTTTGTTATATAGCTATCTTCAACCCAAATGGAGGCTAGGAAATAAAATATTAATTCTGGACAGCCCTCTGCCTAGGTAAAGTTTTGGGCTCTTTTACCAAGGAAAAAAAGAAGAATGGTAGGAGGCTGAGACAGGTGGATTGCTTGAGCTGAGGAGTTTGAGACCAGCCTGAATAACAGTGAGACCCCATCTCTAAAAAATAGCCAGGCTTTGTGGCAAGCACCTGTAGTCTCAGCTACTTGGGAGGCTGAGGCAAGAGGATCGCTTGAGCCCAAGAGTTTGAGGTTGCTGTGAGCTATGATGCCATATCACTTTACTGAGGGGAACAAAGTGAGACTCTGTCTCAACAGTAAAAAAAAAAAAAAAAAGGAGAATGGACATTGGGTAGTAATCTAGGAATCTTTGTGACAAACCTACTGGCTATCGAAGCTTAACTGGGGTGGGTGATCCTATAGGCCTTAATCCTGATCGAGGTTTAGGACCAAATTCATGTTTTCTCCATGGAATAAAGCCTCAGTCATACCCTTCATTACTTTCTCTTTCTTAGGAGCAGCTTCTTTTTAAAAATATAGACTATCATGTAAGAGCCACTGTGGACACCATACCGGACAAAGTCAATTGATTTCTCTAGGGAGACACCGAGAGGGCAGAAAGTCCTAGGAACCTGCACAGCAACCTGCATGTCTGACTTTAATGCACGCAGAGTGTCTTCAGTGACTGTGGAGCTGGCTCTGGAGCCCAGGCTGTGGGGGAAATCAGGCTGATGCACTAGGAAGAAGGTGCCAAGAAAGAGTCCATAGGGGCAAGGCTGCCTCGAGCCCTCTCGTTCAATCTCCATTGAGAATGAGAGAGGGAGGGATTACCAATTTTCAAAGAAAGAGTGGACCAATCAGTGTCCAAAAAAAGCTGCTTGGAGGTGAAGCCCTTTCATGTCTGTCACTGCCAAATTTCTGGAAAGGTTAGGCGTCTCATGCTGTCTTTGTCCCCCACTTGCCACACTGGTCCTTGGTGTAGCATTTGGTCGTGTGGCTCCATCTGTCTTCCTGTCACTTTTCTCCACTGATTTCTGTGATAACACTCACTTTCCTCTGCTGGCCTCTTCCTTTTTCCGTTCCTGTCACGGGCTCTCCTTCCTCTTCTCGCCCCTGTGACACCCCTTAGTAGTCCCTTCCCAGCGCTTTGCTCATCCTGCCCCTTCTGTCCGTGTAACGTGGACCCAGGTTCCTCTTCCTGTCTAAGCGCCATGGTTTCGATAGTGTCTTTAAGACAGATCTCTCTAGAGAGCTAGATCTAGTCTTCCAAGGCTCACTGGATATTTCTACCCGGCTTTCCCATAAGCCTTTAAAACTTACCACATCTAAAATGGAGCTCTTCACCGCCTCCTCCTCCTTGTCAATCTTTCTTTGCGCATGTATTCTCTGCCTGTCTTGTTCAACGACACTGACGCCCTCAAGCCTGAGTGACATTTTTCACTCCTTGACCTCTGTCATCTCTCTCTCTAGCCAGCCAGTCGCCAAGTTCTGTGAGTGCCCAGATCTGCTCCTTTCCTTCCAATTCCCTGCTATCTTGCTTGCGTCTTCATCCCTTGCCTCATGGGATCACTCCTGAGCGTATTTCATCCAGGGCATCCTTCATTGACATCAGAGCGACGTGGCCAATACGAAAACTCTGCTTTGTTACTTCACCAATTAAGATGATCCCATCTTCCTGTGGCCTATGGGATATGCCATTCAGACTCCTCAGGCGGGTCCCTTAGTGGGCTGCGTGTCTACATGGCTCCCGTGTAGGAGCAAGAAAACCCTGCCCGCTCTGGGCATATGCAGCCCAGCAAATGAGGAAGGAGGATTTGCAGAGTGGAACACACTTTGCTGGGACCATGGCACTTCTTCTGTTGGGAGGGGACAGGCGTGGCTGGGGGGCTTGGGCTGGGCTTCATGAACTTGTCAGCCTTTCTCTCCACATATCCCCTCGGCGCAGCCGTGGCTTCAGCACATTGACTGATTGGCAGGTTCTCTCCTGCCTCTGTCCTGTTGCTTATCATTTAGGGATCATCTTCCTCCCGCACCTATGAGTAGCTCCCCTTATCTTTGGAATCCCACTTTAGGCTTCAGCTTCACCTGGGACGCTTCTCTCATGGCCTGAATTCTTTGCCATCCCTCAGGGCACTTCTAACGCCAGGTGTGTCTTCAGTGTCACTTGTCATTCTGTTGTACCGATGAACGTCTACATTTGTCTCCCCTTCTGCTCTGAAGGACTAGAGGGCGGAGGGCCGTACTTCCTTATGTTCCTGGCCCAGCTTGAGTTGATCCTCACTAATTAGTTGTGGGACATTGCCGGACATCAGGCAAAACTCCAGATTCGAGACAGAACTATAGGGCTTCTATTTATTATAAAAAAGTTAAGAAAATACTAGTACTACTTAGTGATGCAACAGCATTGCGAAACACTCCAGAAAAGAATTATCATTTCTCACACATGAGGATGCGGTCACCAGCTTACGGCGGGCAAGGAAAGCAACAGTCTTTTAAGAAGTGCAGCCGGGGCTGAAGGCAAAATCTAAGGGGTGGGGGGAGCTGCGATGCACATAGGGCAGATGAGCTGAGAACAAACTAGCATTAAGCTAAGAGCAGAAAGGGGGAGCTTCTGTTTAAAACCCATGTCTGCAATTGACTGGATGTTTGACCTGTGGGCAAGTCATTAACCTCTGTGTCTTAGTTTCCACATCTGTAAAGTGGAGATAATAATGTTTCCCTACTTCAAAGAATTATAGATTAATCAATGTCTGAAAATTGTCTCTAACCTGGGCAACTCTATGTAAATATCCAGAGCAGCATGGAGGGAAGTTAGGTGGAAATACTAGAAACAGAAAACTGAGCTGCTTTTTAATTTATTCATAGTATTTGAAATGAAAAATAATTGTTAGTGTCCTTATTCCGGAAAATGGCATGAAGGAAATAGTTGTTACGTTTGCGTTTTGGACGAATGTCCTTTACATAGAATTACGTTTTGCCACGTGGCTCCAGTGCAGAGGTAGCTGCTGATCTCCAGGCATGTGGGCACTGAGGTCTGTTGCTTGAGTCCAGGGGGACTTTGGCCGGTGTAGATGACTGTCGCTCTCCCTGGAGCAGGTTAGTAATGTATGGTTCATGTGAGCTCTTTCATTTCTCCCCGTTTTCTCCAAACTTCCCAGCTTTCCTTTACCAGAGGGGACTCCTCATGGGAGGGTGGGTGGGAGGAAATCTCCAGGGTCTTAACTGCTCTGCCGGAGGGCCTGGGACTGGAGAGGAGAGTAAACTCCTGGTTATGTGTGCTTTGGGGATCACTCAATATGATCCACAAGTTGAAATTTAAACAATTTGCAGTCATCCCGTCCCAGGTTGGGTTTATTGGCTGGCTTGAGGGCCCCATCATGCGGAGTGGGTGACAGAGAGGTGGATGGGGGTAGTGAAAACAGGTCAAGTGACCCCACAGGAGGAAAGACGGAGCAGACCCAGAAGATCTCTTCCTGTGCAGGATGGAGGCAAAGGCCACACGAGTGGTGGAGATCTGGGCCTGACAGAGGCAGAGCAGCATTTGTGTGGGTGGGAAGGAGGAGGAAGAGGGCGATGTGGCCTGGCCTGCTTCTGGAGACAGTGCTGTTTGGGGGAGGACAGCTGCCTTGAAGGGAATCTCTAGAAGCTTTTCTGGGCCACAGACTAGGAGTTGCATGTCTTTCTGCCTCTGATTCTAATCTCTCCTTCTAATGAGCATATATACTGACATTGGCCTTAAGGTAGGGTGGTTACAACAGTCCAGGTCCATTTAAGAAACTCAAAGATTTAATAATGAGAGCAGTAGAGAGGAAGACAGTCTTGTTGGGTGAACAGTATGTTGTGCTTGAGACCTTGAGCAGACTCCCTTGCTGGCTGGTGGGATGGGGGTATTTAGGGGCTAATCAGGCTGGACCCAACTCCCCTGTGTCAGTGAGTCCCCCCAGGCCCATGTTGCCCATTGCTGAGCACCTGTTCTACTTTTCCTGAGCATGTGATGCCAAGGGGGAGAGAACTTGATCTAAGCTCCGGTCATATGCACCCAAGGGCTGTCCTCAAAAGTGAGGTGTTATCAGGGGACTGGACTGGCTCAGGTACTTGGGCTTAGTACATAGTGTCTCCTTTGGAGGAGTTTCCATGCTCTCCCCATTGGTCATTTTGTCTGACATCACTTTGCTTGCACAACTTGCCAATGAGGAAATGGAGACCAAGAAGCTTTCATGCATGAGGAATTCATGGTAAGTCCCACTGTAGTATAGATTCGACCTGATTGTACAATCTTTTATCTTAAGAGGCTACTTTCTCGGTGTTGCTTTGCTGGTCATTTATTTTTATTTTGAATTGTGAGATGAACATGTTCTCCAAGGAGTAGCCCTATGACCTTAAGTGATGTTAAACCTCTCAGTAAAGGAGCTTGAGTGAGAGTGCTTTTGTATTGTTATTTGTTGGGAAATATTAGCCTGCTGATACAGGAGAGTGACTTAGATCACTGGGTGGCTCCATTGTGATTTATATATAGACTTGGATATGGGAATGACACCCAACTCCCCTCTGCAGAACAGGCCCAAACTTTGTGTGTGTATGTGTGCATTGAAGAAAAAAGTGGCACATTACTGTATTGCTATTATTTCCTTGGCTGAGTCTAACTCCTTTTTTCTTTATTAACACTGCCTGAGATGGAATAAAACTTTTATCTGTTTTTATCTCCTAAATGAGATCTTTTCAAAGATGGCTTCTTGGGGGAGTCTAGAATAATTATCTCCTCCCTCCGTCTTTCTCAATGCTTTTAATTTGAACTTTCTTAATGAAAATTCATCTCTCATAAACGCTGGGTTGGCCCATTTTGTATGTTCCTGCTCTGTTCTGCTTTGAGTGATGTATAAATAAGAGGCAATCTGGTGATGAGTTTTGCTTGTGTGGTGCAGAAGGGTGGAGAGGGAGGAGGGTTTGATGAATAGAGGCAACCAGAAGATGTACTTGATAATAGCATGGCCATGATTGATGTTGCAATTCCTGAAAAATTATCATTGTGATATAATTATTTGTTTATGAACTGTGCCCTGAGAGTCCTAAGTTTGTGATTATTCATGGCACAGATAAAACTCTAAAGTCAATAATTCATCAAGGGTATAATGGTTTTGGTGGGGGGATGTGGGGGGGGTCACATGGATATTACATCCTGTTTCTGACACTTCCGCTATAAATCTGAGAACTACTTCAGTACAAAGAAGAGCCACCTCCTTACCTTCTGCTTTTTTTTCTTTCTTAAAGGCGTTTTAATAGTTCATAGATATTATTTTCAATGAAAACTAATTTTATTTTTTCCGGAAAAATTCTTTCAGAATAGGTACACTATCTGGGTCCTTCCTTTTGGAGTAGCCCACGAACTCCCAAACAGAAAAGGTTGAACAGAGGAATGAAAGCAGAAATGCACAAGACAATAGCTGGAAATTTAGGGATTGTGAGTTTTCATTCAAGGTAGGACATAAAGTCTGTGAATATATTTTGGGCTAGTTTTTTTTTTTTTTTTTTTTGGTAGAGACAGAGTCTTACTTTATCGCCCTTGGTAGAGTGCCGTGGCATCACACAGCTCACAGCAACCTCCAACTCCTGGGCTTAGATGATTCTCTTGCCGCAGCCTCCCGAGCAGCTGGGACTACAGGCGCCCGCCACAACACTGGCTATTTTTTGTTTTGCAGTTCGGCCGAGGCCGGGTTTGAACCCTCCACCTTCAGTATATGGGGCCGACACCCTACTCGATGAGCCACAGGTGCTGCCTTAGGGCTAGTCTTTTTGATTTTAATCCATAAAAGGAGATTAAGGGAGGCTTACTCCTTTTCAGAAAATTCACGAGCCTTTTCTTGTAATTCTTGATTGAATTTTAAGTTGATTTTACACATACTTATCAATGTTTGGCAGCTCTCCCCTAGTTCTGCTCCTATAAAGTTGATATGGCAATGTCCTTAATTTTTTCCATTTTCTTTTTATGGTTGTTTTTCTTGTGCTTCAGTTTACTGACAAGGGAGTAGCTCACTGGTAATGTTTGTTATGGATGGATTATGTGTCTCCCAGGGTTCCGTAAATGTCAGAGGCAGGTTATACCTCCCTAGCAGAGCTAGGTGAAGTGGCTTCAGTGGGCATGGGAAGCACAGGGAAAACAAGCAGTGTGTTTCTGAGGGGTTTAGGTTCTTGCTCACCTTCTATGCTTAGTGGTGCTTTCCTTAAGTTGCTTTTTATCCGAGCATGTGCTGGCTACATGCATACAGGAAGGTAGGAGACTTACCTTAACAAGAGTTTGTGAGAAGACCTAGGTGTTATGGTTGAGTGGTGGCTTATGAGGAGATAATAATTTGATCTGGCTGTAGGAAGTGTCTGCATTTGCAGGCAATTTTAATTAGGAACTCAAAGTCTGAGGAAGACATGGGATGGGAGTTATAATCCATGTAGGCACCAGCTCCAAGGTGTGCCATTGTGATAATAAAGGCTGCTATAGTTTGACTTTCGTCCCTCCAAAAGTTGAAATCCTAACTCCCAGTACCTCTGCCCATGACCCTGTTTCCATTCCTCTTCATGGTAGGGTTGCTATAGGTGTACTTAGTTGGGGTGAGGTCACACTGGAGCAGGGTGGGTCCTTTATCCAATATGAATAGGATGCAGTGGGGCAGTACTCTATGCAAAGGCACAAAGATGCTCAGGGAGAAGACGACGGAGGCAGAGACCAGAGTAATGCATCTACAACCTAGGATTACCAGCAAATGCCATTAACTAGGAGAGAAGCATGGAACAGACTCTGTCGCAGCCTTCTGGAAGAAAACACCTTGCCGGCTCACTGATTTCTGACTTCCAGCCTCCAGAACTGAGAGAGAATCCATTTCTGTTGTTTTAAGCTATCCAGTTCGTAGGACAACCCTGGGAAATCAGTAGTGGGCCTTGACAAATTGTGTTGCACTCAGGTGAGGGTGACTAGGATGGTGAAGGATTCTGCCCTGATGTCACTGGAAACAATCGAAAGAACTAGTGCCATGTAGCCCAGAGATCTACCCAAACTCTGACATCCAGCCTCGCATCATCTTTGAAGGCCACTTTTAGTTCCTTTAAGCTCTAAAGGTAAGATTTCAGCTTTTAAAAATTACAACTATCCAAGAGTGGGACAGAAAGGCCTTCTGTGCTAGAATTAAGGATGTGTAGTTTCTCCATGGTCCCTCTTAGTTGCGAGGATTCTCTGCATGACTATTATGATCATACAGATACGTGCTCATCAGTGGGGATGTACTAGTAAGTGGTACTTTCTTGTCAATCAAAGATCCATTTGCTTAGCTGTCCATGGGATATGATGTCATAGTTTAGAGTCAGTTACTAACCAATTGCTTATATTCTTTCCTCGTCCTCCTTTTTCTATTGGCTATATACAGAGTAGATAGTGTTGTGGACACTCCCTCTCACCCGCCAACATTCGACCAACGCTGTGGCAGCCAAATGGACCACCCAAGAGGAGAGGAGTAAATAAACTCGCAGCTTTGTCCATGTTGACATTCTTTTCTTGATACAAACTCAAGCTGTCCTGTCAAACCACATGGACATTTCCAGTGGAATCTCTGCCTCTTGACAAGTTGTTTCATTTGTTCATGTCTTCATCCATTTGTTTTCAACAGTTCTTCACTATCAGTAAATTGTCGAGGTTGGCACTATGGGAGGACATGAGGATGAAAAAGCAATGACTTATACCTCTGGGGAGTTTAATGGGTCAGCCTCCTTCTTTATGAGGGTTTCCCAGGAGACACAGGAGAACAAAAGGCAGCGAAGGGTGTTCCCTTACCTTAGGGTCCATGAAGAGTCTTTTGAGCCTGCTAATTGTCATCTGTCTTTGGGGTTATGCTCAAGAACCAGCTTTGTCTTTTCCTTTCACTACACCATGCCAAGTATAGACTAAGGCATTCTTCCTACTCTTTCAATTTTTCTATTTTTTGAAGCTGGATAATAATTTTGGCTTAGACAGACTATCTTCTGTGCTGGGGATACATTCTCTCCTTTCTTGACTATAAAACATAGGCCAAGTTGACTTCAAATTGCTTTGAACATTCTCGGTGTTAAATAGACCTTGTTTAGGAGGAGTGGAAGATGGGTAAGAATTACAGTCGACAAAGACTAAAACTAGTTTCTGGGCTCAACTGAATGCATGTCATTCCTCTTGTCCTGCCTGCTGCTTTTATTTAACATTTTTTCATGTTCCTCATTGCCAAATAAATCAGTGTAGCTGGGAGGAAGGCGGTGCAGAGGGCTGGTGCTGACCCTGTGTTGTCCATGCTGCAAACTGGAGCTTTGACAAGTTGACTTGCTGCCAACCTGGCAAGGGAGAAGTCATGCATTTCTGGGGCACTCAGGGCTCCAGCTTGGCTGCCAGCACTGGGGCTGGGGAAGCGGCAGGGCTCCCTGATTTCTCAATGGGTCTGAGCCCACTCTTTCTGGCTGAGCAAGGCTCTTTATTTCATTAGTGACCTATTTTAGCATTCATGGATAAACATATAGGACAGAGCACTTGACACTAAGGGAGGCTTAAGCTTGAGTAAGAATCCAGGATTTCCACCATTTCCTCTGAAGAAGCTTCACATCCTGTGAGGATTTCAATTTGCCCATGGCCTTGTCCAGTTTCCTTGCTTTGGCCTTCATTGCTTCCACCTGTGGGTCACAGGGCTGAAGGGATGTCCAGAAGTAAAGTGTTACAGCTGTGCAACAGCTCCATCCTATCCCACACTCATACGTTTGGCCCTTTGCCTTGGTAGGACCCTGCCCCATGCACAGCTCTGAAAGCCACGACAATAGTCCCATCAGCACCTGCCAGAAGGAATGCCATAGGGAAGCCTGCGTCACTCGCCACTAGTCACTCCAGATGGAGTTTCCAGCCGCATCAGTTCTGACTTCTCAATCCTGCTATGCTACAGCCTTCTGACTCTCAAGAACAAAAGGGAAAGAAATTTTAGAAAAGTAGCTAGGCAAACCCAATTCTGAGATCACCCTCTCCCTATTGTCCATTTTAAAATACTTATTTCAAGAACACACACAGGGCATGGTGGAGAAATGCAGGGCCCACCGCCTAACCACGCTTCCATATCCCCCAGTGTGTGATGCGTCCCTCCGTTAATAAAAGCTACCCCCTATTTGGCAAACGTCACTGAAAACGTAAACTAAGGAGATATTTATTATTGTTGGTAGCTTTTGGATAAAAGGGTTTTTTTTGTTTTTTGTTTCAGATCAACTCATTCATATCTCTTCACTTTTTGGAGATCACAGGCTTCACAGTGAACCCACTTCATCCTTCACTTTGACATAACTGCTGACCTTTTACCAGTTAACTGCCGGTAACTTTTAAAGAGTTACCAGCTGACCTGCCTTAAAATGTGCCGGGTCACATGCTAATGTCACAATACAGCATAATCATGACTTATCAGCTTGTCTGGAGAAAGAAAATACATACCAGGTATAAAGAGAAGATATAAGCAATGGAACAGTTGGTTATACATTATAGACCGTAATAAATGAAAATACTGAGTGCATTTTAAATGATCAATGTATGAAAACTGCCGTCACTTACTGTGCATTAATCAAGAAAAAAATGCACGCTTCCCATCGTGGGTAATGTTGCAGGCCCATCGTTCAGCTTTGATAATGCACACAATAATGCTCAGTATGACGATGAGTTGGGGTAGCTGAGAATTTAGGATGGTTGCAACTTTGATGTAGTATTTGGATTAGCATCTTAATCTGTGCCTTGTCAGCCTCATCAGGACATAAGCTGTGTATTTTTTTTTCCAAAACTAGCAAAATAAGGATGCATTTTAAAAACTTTTTTAAATAAAGAAAAATGACCAAGGTACCTGCTTAAACAAATACTACCAGCATTCATTAGTTAGGATGGTTACATGTAAAAGAAATGATGCCAGATAGTAACAAATCCAAGAGAAGTTTATTATGAAAATGGCACCTGCGGATGAAAAAATTAAGTTACATAAAGACAACCATGTATGTGACATGTATGAGAATCTACAAAAGTATAAAAAGAACCCTGTTGTAAATGAAGTATGTACATTTCTGATTTGCAGCATTATCAATGGTCAATGAAAAAAAAAATGTTTCAAAATAAGCCAGGCACTCAGGAAGTTAGGTCCGGTTAGCTTCACACAAAACAAATGTACCATAGCTGTCGCTTTGTAACGTTTTAATTTTTTTTTATATATATATTGTAGAGTTGGTAACACTGCTAAGATTTTTACGAACAGAATATCCCTTTCCCCATTATTCAGCTACTTGGCACCAGTCTCCTCATAAAAGTTTTCATATATTTGTACAAGAAATAGTTAAAAACACAGACACAGTCTTCACAGGTAATGAAGTGTTTTTTTTTCATTTTGTAATTTTAAACACTATGGATTTAGACAGCAGCTGTGATTATCTGTTAGTTTAAATCACCAGAAATCATTTTGACACAACACAGAAACATTTATAAAAGAAAAAACAGCCATCTAGCTGTTCTTTGTAGCTGATGGGTGCATTCCTTTGATTGTTCAATAGCTAGAGTAGAGCTTCCCAAATTAATCTTTAACATTTCTCCATCATCCTTCTTCATCTTTTAAACCTACTAAAATCCTTCAAGTAAGCTCACTAGTTATTATTCCACCGTGGCTGGGCCCGACTCATGGAATCAAAGGTCGTAGAGGCATCCACTCAACACAGTGACTTTCAAAGGACAGCTGAGTTACTATATTAGCATTGCACGAATAAACAAATATATATGACAATTCTATATCCCATTACCCCCTCCCATTTTGTTCCTTAAAAATGTTGGTTGACCTTTGAAATAATTTTGTCTCACTGGTAACTGCTTTATATATTGCTCCATCAGCCAACCTGAAAGGAAACCAAAGAAAAGCACCCACTGCTTATAGGTAGAGCACAAGGGACTCTGGGAATGTTAACAACTGAGGCTATATGGCATCAATTTATTTACTAGAGCTGAGCATTATTCCTTAGTGCTTTATGTTGCACTCCAGAAGAGAGAGTCATACCCAGAATTCCGTTGTGGAAAAATGGCTCCATTAACCTTGAGCTAGTTAAGAGTCTTTTTTTTTTTTTTTTTTAATCTCTGAGAATGAAAGAGATTTGGTGATAGATAGGGGGGAAGGAATGAAGAGGAAGGGAAAGGAGGAGATGGGGGAAGGAGGGAAGGAGAGGTAGGGGAGATATACACCAGCAAAGCAACAGCAGGAATTTTAAAAGGTCAAACAGAAGATTCACAGACCGTAGAAGCAGCATAGGGTGACATTACAGAGGAAGGCCACCACACAAAAACCACTAACCCCCAAGTATCACTGATTCACTAGGACTGCAGGAGTGGGACTGTACCACTCCGGACTAGAGATAGAGCACAGAGAAGACAAAGGACAAAACAACTACGTCAGCTTAGTATATACTGCATATAGAAACACACATTGAAACTGCAATGGGGCTGACAGCCAAGGACACGTACACATTGTACACATTACAGTTCTCACATCTGTTAGTAGATGCCTTAACAAACAGCTGCCAAAAACGAAGTGGAAGAATTTATACTGGACAGTCATTTGGAGTGTTTGACACCACACTGATTTCTGGCAACGAAGACAAAATAGGATATTTTTTTCTTTTCTTTTTTTTTCTTTTTTCTTTTTTTTCGTTTTTTTTTTTTTTACTTAATGTGCAGTTTGCAGTTGTAGTTATCTGTCTGAACCTTATTCACCCATTCTTTAATTTTAAAACTTACTGGTTTTCAACCCAGAAATAAGAACCAAAGGGAAATAAATTCCACCAAATCAAACCAATCTCCCCCAAAAGACAACCTTCCTTTACTTTTAAGCAAGAAATGAAAAAACCCAAAAACATGTTAAATATTTTTCCTTCTTTTACTCTTAAGTGTTATTGAAGTTGCAAAATTAGCCTCAGTTAGACTGAGTAAGGAAAAAGAACAAGCTCAACCAAAGGCTGTATGTATCTAAACTGCTCCTCAAATCAGTTGGAGTTTGCCAAAAACCCCTTTAAAAAGGGTTTTACTGACCCATTAAATTTAATGTGAGGCTGTGTTTGTTAGTTGGGAGGTAAAACATTTTAAGTCCTGCAGCAAACGTTAATGAGGGCTTTGTCGTAACTAACCAAGGACATTGCAGCAATGGACTCCAGACCAGGACAGAACACATTTTTTTTTTTTTCTCCAAAACCCAGCCCAGGAGCTGCATTTTGTATGAAGACATTACAGATTAATAAATGATAGCACCATGGTTTTAGAAATTAAGTTAATGTTTCAGTAATTAACATTTAGTCCAACTTTTTTTTTTTTTAAACATTCTAGTCACAGGCCAGAAATTAAGTTTAAGAACCCAAATTATTTTTATGTGCAAGTAAGAAAATCTTAAAATCTTAACCATAAAAAGATAATTAAATTCTGCATAAAATTCTAAAATACTATTCCCCTATTTTTTAAAGGAATTAGGAACAGAACAACAAAGAAAACCACCCCATGTCATTTGACTTAGTCAAACAGGGCACATCGTTTCTGGTTTGTGTCTTTCCATCTTGATCATATCAAGATCTTTATGGAGAAAACCCCAATGGTTGTCACTCGAGAAATCTCTTGACCACAAGGACCGAGTATTCTATGGCAGAGGCATAGACAGATGAAAGACATCTTAATAAAGATGCAAAGGAAAGCAAAAGAACCCCACACACATCTCAGGAGAAGACAAAACGGCAGGCAACTGGTCATCTGACCCTCTGAAGGTAAAAAATAAACATCTTTACACGAAAGAATAAGTCAAGTCAAAGAAAGAGGGGATGGAATGGGGGCCGTCGTGCTGCGAGAGCCGCTGACCTGCTCGAATTCAAAGTGCTAGAATTAAAGGTGGAAAGGAAACCGCCGAGCTGCCTCCGCGCGGCGCGGCGCTCAGTCCTCCTTGCGCTCCAGAGTCTGTGCCGCGTGGATGCCGTTGCTGTAGACCGGGAAGGGCAGCGTGGAGAAGAGGCCCTCGGCCGTGGTGAACACGTTGCCGGCGGGCATCTGCGTCAGGCTGGCCGCGCTCACGGCGCCGCCGAACGGTCCCGACATGTTGAGCCGGTGCACGTGGTGGTAGAGCATCTCCATGGGCGTCTTGGGGTCGAGGCCGAAGCCGGGGCTGTTAACGTCCACGAAGTTAACAGCGTGCGCGTTGGGCAGCAGGTTGCCCTGCATGGCCAGGGTCACCTCCGCGGGCGCGTAGCGGATGGTGCCCGTGGTGTAGACCCGCTGCGCGGCTGTGCTGCTGGCGGCCAGGGTCCCGGTCACCCTGTGCACCAGCGGGAGCACGACGTTGCCCGCCTGCAACCGCTGCAGCGCCTCCAGGTCCCCAGTGTACAGCAAGGAGTTGGACGCGCTGGGGCCTCCGCCTCCCCCGCCGCCACCCCCGGGGTGCTTGTCCCGCGGGGACGCCGAGAGCGGAGGCGACAGCGGGTCAGAGGCGACGGGGGCCAAGGCCGAGGCGGCCGAGCCGCTGAACTGAGTCTTGCGGGCAGCCGCGCCGTCGGCGCCCGGCGGGGTGAGGACCGAGTCGGGGATGGCCACGTGCAGCCCCCCGCCTCCCCCGCCGCTGCCTCCCCCGCCGCCGCCTCCCCCGCCGCCGCCTCCCCCGCCGCCGCCCTGCGGGGACGGGAAGTGCTCGGAGCTGGGGGGCTTGGTCATGCTGTAGGGGGACTCGTTCCTGGAGATCTCCCGGTTGGGCGGGTAGTTCCAGATGCTGCTGTCGTTGTCGAAGTTGATGGGTTCCGAGATCTCCGTCTTGATCTTGAGCACCGAGGCACTGTTGGGGGACGACAGCAGCCGCGGGGCCTCCACCAGGCCGGCGTCCAGGCCGCCCGGGCTCGACGCGCTGGACAGGCGCCGGCGGCTGGCGCTGCCGCCCTTCTGCCGTTTCCGCCTCTTCCTGATCTTCTGGTGCTTGCTGGAGGCCCGCGCGCCCGCCTCGCCCGCGCTGTCCGAGTCCTTGGCGCTGTCGGACGTGAGCGACTCGCAGTTCTGCAGCCGCAGGTCCGACTCGCTCTCCACGTAGCGCTCCACCTTGATCTGCATCGGGCCCAGCGCGCCGAAGCCGTCCTCGGCCGCCTTGGGGTTCTCGAAGTCCGAGTGCTCGAAGCTGTCGTCACTGTCGCGGCTGTCCGGGTTGCTGGAGCTGTGGCCGTCGTCGTTGCAGTTCATGTCGTTGTCGCACGCGTTGCCCGACTTCTTCCGGTCGGGTTCCGGGTCTTCGCTGTTCTCGGAATGATTCCCCTTCTCGTCGGACTTGGAGTTGTCGTTGTCCTCTGCGTGGGCCGCGGCCGGGGGCGGGGAAAGGGGAGAGAAGACACACCGTTAGCAGCGCAGAACCCTCCTCCCAGCGGCCGGGGGTCTGGGGGTGTCTGGTCGGGTCAGGAGCTTCTCCCCCTTTGATGATTTACAGCCCGGCTTTGTCCCTGCTGAGGGCCTCCTACCTCGGCTCAGACTAATAGCACTGGCATCCCCTAACGATTGCTAGGAATGCAGAATCTCAGGCCCACCCGGACCGGCTGAGTCAGATTCCGACTCAGAACAAGAGCCCAGGTGATTCTTAGGCACACACTACAGTCTGAGGAGTCCTGCAGAGATACTCCGGGGTCAGGCCTCAGTGACACACAGAGGGATGGCATGCAAGGCGACTTTACCTTCCGCTGCTGCTTATTCTTTGTTGAGAACCACACTCCCTTGTTCCATTCCTTAAAGGATTTTTCTCCGTGGCACTTACTACCATCTGGTTCTCTGTATGTTTTAATTCTTTATTTTTATTGACTCTGTTTCTTACCTCCCCTAAGAATATCTTAAGCTCCACCCATGGGGCTGGGAATTTTTGTCCATTTTGTTCCCAACTATATACTATATAAAAAAAGGGATAGAGACTATTCTCGAACATCTGTCTTAGTAAAGGCCTTACCAAATGCAAGGAAAACAAGCTCTGTGGTGAGTACTCCTTCCCTCCTCATGCCTCCCTGAGGCTGGTGTGGAGTAGAGACAGACGTGTGTATGTCTGAGACACCTGCAGAGCAGGTGCCCCAGTGATGGGGGGAACCAAGTCACCGGCCACATTTGGGGGACAGGAGATTTTCCCAGTAATACAATTGCAGAGGATTTAGGGCCAAAGCCTGACTAGCAGCCTGGACTAGAGCTTGGCGTGAATCATGTAACTGCTGGCCTTTGTTTCTTTTTCTGTAGCAGAAGCGGTTGGGTTAGAAGAGATTTGAACTCTCAGGAAGTCTCCTTCCCAAATAACTAGACATGGGAAGGCTGGGATTTGTCCTGCATAGATTCAGAAAATAAGTAACAACCCAGCATCCTGCAAGAGGCATTTATGCAGGCCATTAAGTACCCCACTTTAGAGGCTCAGTCCTAGTCTCACTTTGGTGAGAATATGAAGTCACACCATGTTGGAGCTAGCAGCGTGGCCCTGTACTTGCATGCAATAAAGAGGCCAGAACTAGCTGAGGGGACAGAGCAGGGCTCCTTCTGTACGGTCGGGGTCAGGGGGCTGACATTAAGAGATTGCTAAGTCAATCTCTTTCTGTATATACATATATTTATATGCATGTATAATCTGCACCGTTATAACATTTTTTATCCACCACATACCTGTATGTACCGTGCATGTATGTATATTCAGGACATGATGTGCAAATACGTGTGTGCAGAGGGGAAAGACCCAATAGTAACTTGAAGTGACATGTGTCTATAGAACATTTGGCCAACTGTTTCGCCTCTGACCGTGGCCTGGTGGCTGCCCACCCCTCGTGTGCAGAATGGTGAAGCAGTAATACCTGTAATACCTGAGGTGTCTTTAGAGTCTGATTCTGAGTCGGACGTCTCTGAGGATTCGGAGGTTTTCTCGGGCATGTGGGGGAGCTGTGCGATGTCCATGGGCGTGTCCTTGTACTCGGGATTGCTGTGGGAGGGAGGCATTGATGAGGCATGTGGACGCCCACCACGCACGGTTTGCATTAGATCATCTTCTCTCCCACATCCTTGTCCCAAACTTCTGAAGTTTTTAGAAAACTAAACATGAAATCAGATTCTCAGCTCTTTGTGGGACTTTTATGGAAGCTCAGGGTTCACATGCCAGGGTGCAGGTGTGCTGTGCTACAATGATTGAATACCCAAATGCTGCAGGAAAGCACTGAAAAGCTTGTAAACCAGCAGGTACCCCCGGGGTCAGGGGACTGTGCTGCTTGACATTCCTTCCAGCATAACACCTGGGGGAAGGGAGGGTGACAAGTACTCTCCACAGCGCACCCCACACCTTCCCACTTTCCCTTGGGCACCTAATGAGTCTGTGGCCTCAATCCCCTTGTCTTGGCCCCATGATGGAGCTTCTCTGCCTGAGGATCTGGCAGAAGTGCAGGTGTGCCTTGGGATGCATGGATTATGGCTACCAAACTGTCAACACACCCATTACAATCACATTTTCATGTGCTCATGTGGTGTACACCTGTGGCTTGTTAGCTGGAAATCTGATTGCAGTGGGGAGTCCCAGTGTGAAAGAGGCCCCGACAGAATGGAGCTAACCCTGTTTGCACAAATGCGCTTAATTTTTGTTCTATTTTTAACTCAGAAACAAATCTCTTCTGGGAAAGATAGCATGTTTGGTCAGTTTGAGCCAGTTGCCTTCTGGAAATGTCACTCCAAGCCAGCGCACTGTATGAGCAGAGCAGGCTAATCTGAAGGCACAAGGAAACTTCCTGCTTCAAAATGGGAGATGCCCCTGTATCCTTCCTTCCATGATGGCCAGCCAAGCAGACTTATAATTGATGATCACTGACTCATTTGCTAATCTCTAATATAATTCCTATATTAAAGAGTCACTATTTCAGTAACTACTCAAATGTCCCTGGGAGGGGTAATTCACTAAGATGGATTCTTGGGCATTTACTCCTTAGTGTGAATTAGCTTCAGCTGCAAAGCTTTCTTTAGATAATCAGATGAGACTAATGGCAGGAAGGTGGACTTAGCACTTAGGCTGCCTCCTGAAAACTCGTGGAGTCTATAATTCTATGAAGCATTGTGAGGGAATGACAGGAAGACTTTGGAAGAATAGTAATTTCCAAACAGGGAAGGACAAGCTGGGATTGGGGCCCAGATATGAGGGATTCTGGGAAGGAAATAGCACAAGAATATTGTTCAGAGAAGAGCAGAAGACAATGTGGGAAAGAAAACCAAACTTCGGTAGTTGCTATTTTGCCAAGGTCATGTTATTTTCTTAGATGTTGGTAGAGTTTCCTCTGCTGCAACCCATCTATAATAGTCGTCCCTGGTCCAGATGCCATGGGGTTTCATAGCTCCCCTGTCCTCCAACTTACAGTCTTTAATCAGTGACCTCAGGGTGGGTCTTTAGGTCAGCTGACCAGGTCTGCTACACCCAAGATGGAAGGCTCTTGAGTCTGAATACAGGTCTTTGATGCCCAAACTGCTTCCTTCCCATCCGTGTGAACTTTGATGGAATAGAATCACCAGTGTTCATGAGACTGTACTATTTATCCTAGGCTAGATCACTGATGTCCATCTGTAATTGCACAGATCGCCTTCTTAGCCCTTCTTACCTCCACTGGGCAAAGGAGGAAGTCAAGAGGCTGGTAAAGGTATAAGAAAAGATCCAGAAAGAAAGAAATCTCCCTGAATGGGAGCAAAACCCACACAGATGTCTTCAACACTCTGTTATATCAGCATGGGAAACAGACACCTTGCTAGCCTGTGGTGTCCCTACCATCGTTTTAACCCTTAATAGTAAATGGGTCTCCTCGACACACCATCATTTCTGCCTAGCAAAAGAATGTCAGTGCCACAGGACCTCACTCTATTTTCTGTTTTTATAACTTCTGCATCACATGTAGTCAGTGTTCCACAGAACTTTATGTCTAAGGATTCTTTGATATTAGAATCCATCTTGAGCATGTCTCAAAAACACAGGAGATAGTTTGCATGAAAACTAGGCCTTGGCAAAAGCCACATTAAATACACATACTTTTTACCTTTTGAGAGAGTTAATGTAGAGCAGAAGAGGTCAAAAAAGGAAACAGAAAGTAGATAAATGAAGACTCTTTCAAGTGGTACACATTAAGGGCCTCTCTAGAGCAATAATCATTAGCATCTGATTGATATGCTGTTGGTAGAAAGCACATTCATGCCTTCAAGTCATCACCAAAGTACGTGAACACTCTCTGAAGGGCCAACGTGTTCATGTTCTGTGGTTGTCAGCTTCTTGGCTCCATTTTGCTGTCTCAAAGAAAAATGGGACTTAGGTACTCCCTGTCTAAATTACCAGCCAAAGTGCATCAACTTGCATTCATGAGACCTATCAGAAGTTTGGCTATTCAAACCACGTGTGGGCTTAGCGTGGTGGCTTTCGGCCATGAGAAGCCAAAGACTGGAATGTAGTGGTGGGAGACAGGCTTAGTACTGTGAGAAGTTCGTGGAGAACCTCCTGGAAGGCTTGTCCCCAGACTCACATCACCCCCGTTTGTTGATATTGGTTATTTTTCTGCTAGTTGGAATCCAAAGGCAAAAAAGTAGAGAAGAAGAGAGATGGTGTCTCACTAATATTTAGGAAGCAGTTGAGCTTGAATTTAATGTGAATATCAATTTGAGGACACATTTTTTTTGGAGACAGTCTCACTCTAAGTAGCATAGCGTCACAGCTCACAGCAACCTCCAACTCTTGGGCTTAAGCAATTCTGTTGCCTCAGCCTCCCAAGTAGCGGGGACTACAGGTGCCTGCCTCAATGCCTGGCTATTTTTTTGTTGCAGTTACCACCGCTGTTTTAGCTGGCTGGGGCCGAGTTCGAACCTGCCACCCTCGGTATATGGGGCCGGCGCCCTACCCACTGAGCCACAGGTGCTGCTCTGAGGACACATTTTAAGAGCTAGAAGAAACTCTTGCCTGAGTTTGCAGAGCAGTAGGCAAAAGAAGACTGCCTTCATGTCATACTGTATGGTACTGTCTTGATTTTGGCAAAGCAACTCACTTAGTTTACCAAAACCATAACACCAAGGAAATTAAAACCTATGTAATATGCTGAGGGTATCAAAGGGAAGAAATATAAGAGGAATGTAATGTACCCTGTTAATTTTCTCCCATTCCCCTTTGTTTAATTTTCATAAGAATTGGGGTGTGTGAGTGCATGTGTGTTTTGGGGCACATCAGCTGTAGGCTAAAGTCCGTATTCTTTTTCCAGCCTGAGAATTTGTGGGGAAACCAAATCCATTTCTGCAAACCTGCTCAAATGGTGACACACCAAGAATTACTGAAATTTTTGCACATCTTCCCCACGAGTCCCTTCCAACAGTTTGATCTTCTCATATTTCTTTGAATCTTGTTGGAAATAAGAGCAGAATTTCCATGAAGTTTCACAATAGATGCTGTCAAAAGATAATACTTACAACATGTCATCTATTAACCATAGGCTTGCATATTTCATAACAGAGACAGAAATAAAAAGGAATGAGAGAATGTACCTAAGGAGATAATTCACCCAGATGATATTCTTTTCATTTGCATTCTTGGCATTAATAGCTATGGTGGCACTAGACTGTATCCAAATATACCCTCCATTCTTCTGCATCCAACGATAGTACTTCGTCACACACTGACCCTTATTCAGCACTGGGGAGAAAACAAAACAGAAGGCATTGTATTAAGACTGGGATCAAAAGATTTTCATCTCTGCAAAGCTTCAAGCCTAGAAATGGGAGGTCCCACACCGAGCTGGGGTGGGCCTCTGAGTGCTTAATGTACAAGGCCGTTAGTAGGACAAATGAAACCAACATTTCAGTGGAGTGGCTGCTCAGTAGCCAGGGTTATTGGCATTTGCAGCAAGACTTTATTCCGTTTTGGGCAGCCATGGTGTGAAAGGAAGAATAAAAGGACTACAAATCTTTTTTAGCTCACAGGACACCTAATGCAGTGTGGATATTGTCAATGGGTTTGACGTCAGATGGCGAATTTGTATGAGATTTATTCATAGCTTGAAGGTAGACTTCTTTGAGATTCTGGATATTTGAATGTTTCCAAATATACTTCACCCCTCTGTCTTTGATCCTTTTCTTGGGTCTGTGCAACATCAACCAGAGTCCTTACACATGCGTTCCTTTTGATCTTGTCTAACAGAATTTATAATCCCCTGGCGAACTAAATTTACATTGGTCAGTCGGTGGAGACTCTGGTGAGACTCTGCTGAATCCTGGAATGAAATAAATTCCCCAGTCGAGTCAGAGAAAAACATTGGCCTAAGGGAGGCACAGAATTGACTTGGCTAGAGCCAAACAGAGTGACAGCTCAACGCAGACTCTGAAATATGGCTCAAAATGAAGGAACAAGTAAAAACAATCAGTAATGTGAAACGGTGCCATTAAATACCCACGGAAAGAGCTTTAAAATGCAGATGTTAAAAATGATACTTTAACCAAAATCTCGCCAAGTTGAAATTGACTTGATTTGTATCTGGGTACTCCTGAGCTAGTAAAAGGGGAAAGTGCAGTAAATCAGCCCCTGAAATACAGTGCTACGGATGGGAATGGTTTGAAAGGATGCCGGAAATGTGCAAACCCCGCCGTGATTACTGGGCTACGCATCGCAGCAACTCGGCGCCCCCCAGCAACCACCGGCGCGCCGGCCACTAGAGGGCAGTGTGCACTCGTCTACGGCGCCCGCTTTTGGCATGTCCTTGTCTCCGTCTGCTAGAATGAAAAACCTCTAACTGCTGTAATAAATTTGGCTAAATTAGCTGCTAAATGGTTATCTCAAGTAATATGTATTTGCATTAATCATCTTGCTCTAAACCAGAACAAGCCAGAGTCCTAAAGACGTAGTAAATTCATATTGTCCATTTAATTACGGCTAATAAGTGCTTCATATACAATAGTTTCATGAAGTACATTTTGATTTTTTTGGGGGGGGGCGGATGGGTACAGAGAAGTCACTTTGGGAAAGAGCCGCATGTAAGGCTCTTGGAGCAAGAATCCTGACGAGCTGCTTCTGCACCACTCTTCCCGGCCCTGAGCGTGTCCAGACGTCACCCCTCCACCCATTGTACCCACAAACACACAGACTTGGCAGCTTTTCTTTCATTGCCCCTTTTTTCGCGCAGTGCGCTAACTGGGAGGTTGTGAAATTTAGTAATCATGCCTCCACTGTGGCTTGAAAGAGCCTCGCTGTGATGAGTGTTTCGAATGGTGGCAAGTTCCACTCTCCAACTAGTGAGCAGCGCAGGGCACTTGTAAGGCCCGGACTGCCGTCTTCTCCCGGTGGCGGGGCTCCACAGGTAGCATTGTACTGTCCTTTTGTAGGCAATTGTAAGTTTGCCATCCTGCACGCATGGCTTCCCAGGCTACAAAACCGCGTGGCGAGGCTGAAAGCAGTAAAATACTGACTGCCACACAGCTCTTCTGTCAAACCATTGTTGCGTGCAGCGAGACGTGCTTTTATGCAGATGCTCTCAACCTGGTTAACTATTTATTAGTGGAGAAATGCTAGGTTATGTAATTCTGTCCACTATTTTCACAGAGAAAACTTTATAGCACTCTAATCGGTGGTTGATGGTGTAATTCTATCTGCTTTGTGTCTAGAATAAAGAGTAATTCCAACCGGGTCTCATATTTGTAACAATGGCGAGGAAATGAACAAGTCTCTTTTTATAATGGTGTGAAGAAAACATGGAGATGAGAGGCCAGATCAGTCCAGCCTGGCTGGGGATTCTGGCTTGGAATTAGACCCAAAGCAGGCAAAATTAAAAAATATGTAAGAGGCTGAAGGATAATGGAATTATAAAATCAAATTATAGTTTGCAGAATCAATATAAAGATCACCTCATCCCCTTTCTCTTACGTAGAAACAAACAAAATCCCAATTCTGAAAGGGATATCTGGCAAAATGTGTGCGACCCTGGTGGTTCTCAGGTGTGTGCTGAAAGGCGTCTTTGCTAAGGGACTCACGTGGGGTCCTCTTTTTGAGTTAAGGCTGGATGACCCTGGGTCTGTTTAAATGTATCTGTGTCTCCTGAGAAGAGAAATATAGTACTAATTTGTTAGGGCCCTTGAATACAATCAGACAGCTCTTTTTATCACCCAGGCCAGGTGCCATATAGCAAAGATTCGGGTCTCCTCAACCGAATCAAGAAGAGGCAGGGCAGGTGAGTTTTGATGTGAGGACGTAGCTGTGAGGAGGAAGGAAACCGCCCAGGGAATCCTTGCAGAGTCCACTTGCTTGTCCCATGGTCAATACTACAGACCAGGTTTGGGAGCCCACGGTGGTCAGCTAAGAAAACAAGTTTGACCTAACGCGTGGTTTGTCCTGGGTTCAGTCTGACATAATTCTTAAAGGGTAATGATTCTAGCCTGGTCTCAGATCATGCCTCCTGGCTAGGGATTAGAGTATCTCCGGATGAAACCCTCACGCACCAGCGGGGATGTAGGCAACTGAAGAAAAGGCATGGAGCGAATCCCTTTAAAGCAGCGGTTCTCAACCTTCCTAATGTTGCCGCCCTTTAGTACAGTTCCTGTGGGTTGCAACCCAAAGGTTGAGAACCGCTGCTCTAAAGGATCAAGTGTTGACCAAAATATTGCCCAAGTTGCTTTAGTTTTAGGAGGCCCCACAAAAGACATCATAATGGAATTTTGCTTCTTTTAAAAAAATGAGGAATTTTTTTTTCTTGAGCTTTCAGAATATAAATTTATGATTTGGGGATAAAGGTTCTTTCTTGGAAAAAAAAAATCATATTGGCAAATCAGCTGGATCATTCCAGCTGCGCCAGAGGCAGGAGCTGACAGCTTCTCTTGAGCTCATGTGGTCTTAATCAGCTCAAGAAGAAAAGCCACCTTGGTGTCAGGTTGAGAGAGGTTTTTAGTGTGTACTAAATTAGACAACTTGAAAAACACACAAAAAGTTTTTCGACTCTCTTTAATCCAGTGGCTGTTGTTTTTCTTTTCAAGTTTTAGGTTCCCATAGCAGAGAGAAAGGAGGGAATATTTGTGTCAGTTTTTTCCATAAATTCCCCTTTTGTGGGGGAAAAACAAAAATAAACACAATGTAAGTTGCTTGATATGGAAGTCCTTAGAAAAATAGTTAATTGTCCCTTGAAGAAAGAGAAAGACACTTATCAAGACCATGTATAAAAGCTATAAAAAGAAGGAAGTAGAGAAAGAGGAAGTACAGAGGTTGCCAAAAATGTATACACATTTTAAGAAAGTGAAAATAAACTGCAGTGAAATTGTAATACTCCAGTCACGTGACTTGTGCAATTACAAGAGAGACAAGATACAATATACAATAGAACAAATGTTATCAGTAAAGAGTATTATAATTTTAATAGTTTTTTCCTTTCTTAAAAATACATACATATTTTTTGGGTACCCTCTATGTAGATTATATTTTTACTGTCACATCCACATGATATGGTCTGAGCACTTCTAATGTGTACACTGGCATTTTTTTCTTCAATTTATCCCAAAGTTTATTTTCTGTTGTCCAACATTTTGGGGTTTTTATTCAAGGATCTCAAATCTTTTAAATGGCCTCTTCTTAGATTTTACAAGGTAAACTTGAAGTCTTTACAGTTTCATTTAGAATCTTGAATGGTCCCAGACATGATTGTCAAGGCCTCTGTTACTACGCAAGAACACATTCCTCATTAATCAGAAGGCTAGGGTGTAAACAACTTCTTTTGAGTATTACTGCTCTACGGAAAACCAAGGAGATGTTGTTAACACCACCCCACCCTCCAAGATAGAGGTGCCTTAGAGCCACAGACGGTGCTTTGCAGAAGACAGGTGACCTCCCACTTGTGGGAAGAAAACTACAGAGCTGAACAGAGAGACGTTTAAATCCTTCAGGTTGAACTGTTAAAGCCCCATTCATCTGACAATTAGAAAACTAGCCTACTGGGTTTTCTTTGGCTGTTAGAGTCAAAACACCCTTAACTGTGAAGGGAGCTGTAAATACAGTGCAATTACAAAAAAAGAAAATTGCAGAGCTCTTATATCCTAGACCATGAGCTCTTTCGCACACATTTCCCCACCTCACCCCCACTAGATGCTAAGTGTTATTGAATATATTTTTGAAAATGTCCTCTGGTCTCTTGGTTTGAGCTTACTGGTTGGCATACAGAACACAAAGAATAATTACCCTCCTCTCAAATCTGATGAACATTTTTGCTGAGGCAACACATCCATGGGCCCGCACACAAGCTATCAACAGAGAGATTTCCGTTTTCCTTGGGAAAACTTCGTCCGCAGACACAGACCGATAACTGAAAGGCCACAAAGGAAGCCAGTGTCTGCGGCAGGGACATAGTTCGGGTAGTAAATCAAAACAAACCAGTCCAAATTTGCCTTCCGCAATATGGAGGAAAAAAGAGAACATGGTCTCTTCCTGTTGGGCTGGTCTACGAAACCAAAGCCAAAGATTCTAAATAGTGAGTCGGTTGTGCTGTATGAAGAAGGAAGCGTCTAATTCAGTTTGAAGAGGGGATGAAGAACATGTATCAAAAGCGGCCTTTTAGCAAAGTGTCTCACAAAAGGACATTTTAGTGGTCTGCATGTGCCTTAGAAAGCTGCAGTACTTGGTGTATTCAGGTAAGTAGAGAAGAAATAGGAAATGGTGAGATCATCGGAGCTTCCACACTTGACATTCACACAGCCGAACAAAGGGCTTCATTATCGTCGTGGCGATATAAGCACGCATCTGGAGCGCCATTCATCCCCTCCTTGAGGCACCTTCACCAGGGGCCGTGGAGAACAGATACTCAGAAATTATTTTTGAATTCACTAACGTGGAGTGTGTGTGTCTGTCTGTGTAAGGAACGGGGTGTGCGAGAATCACACTTTCTCCTTAATGCCACAGTGGGGTGCTTGGCTGTAACCCCTGGTTCTCTTTCTATATTCACAAAACTGGCAGATGAAACATGAAAAAGAATACTGCCTCTTTAATCTCTGCTTCTCCACCTCAAGCCCAAGGCAGGCTGACAGGGAACTTCATTCTGGAAACAGGATTTTTTTTTTTAAATTCTGGATTACTTTTTCCTTGGCTTTTGAAAATTGTAGGCTATCAGGGAATAAACCTGACATAGACTTAAAACAAGAACGAGTTTTTTCATTTTTTAATCTAAAAAGTGATAGGCCTTGATGCTTACAGGAAGGTCATTTTCAAAACCCACAGGAAAAACAGCATTATAGCCAGAACCTGCATTAAGCACTATATTTACTCACAAAACAGATAGTTTTTCACTTAGAACTGCTTATAGGATCAACAGAGGCTTTGATGCGGTGCAGACTTCCCTATAGATTTTGTAATTAGTGAGCTAGACGTCTCAAGTAGCGGGCGTTCACAAATTGGCTTTTAGTTTTTTTTGTAAATCTATGCGCTGAGCGATATTTGGTGACGTTGAACGGTATTTGATAATTCATGTGGGTGACTAGAGCTTGAGAGCAGAAGACCGGGGGATGTTCTGCAAGTGACCATGCATCATCCCCGGACACCTCAGGCCCTGCTTCAATTGCTATCTGTGTGATTTACAATCTTAGAAGAGGGTTTTTCCTATACCACTGCCAATTGATAGATTTTTATTAACTCTTAATATTGAATCATGAAGAAAACTTTTCATTGATTAAGAACATGTCACTTTGTTAAGTTTCAAAAATAAATTTCCCTTTTCTCGATGATAATGTACTGAATTGAAGACGAAGGCTTTTAAACCCCGATAGTATCTTGTTCTAAGACAAGGAGGATCAAAGTAATTGTGGGCACGACAGGCATCTGAGATCGCAGATTTTTTTCAAGCTGTTTTCAGTCCAAAAAGGGAGTCTCCGTATAACACTCAGGCCCGCCCTTCCCAACCTAAAATGGTTAAGGACGGAGTCGTGTTTTCTGTTTTCTTTGGAGGTGGATGCATTTGCTATGTAAAGGAGAAGCAACAGGCCCTTCAACATGGAATTCAGAAAGACTTAAGGTTAGGAACTGAGGGATTGATTCAGTCATTCCACAGATAATTTTGAGTGCCGACTCTGTGCCAGGCATTAAAGGATATCACAGTATGCCAAATTTGTCATGGCTAGTCTCTGTTAGTCCTGATCTCTGCGTTCATTCCCACGGCCATGACGGGTTAGGTTTGGAATATGAAAGAATACTGGACAATGAAACTCGAGGGGAAGTCTCAATTGTGGGAGGTGGCTGAAAAGGTGTTCTTTTTTAAATATGGAAATTGGAATTTATCTCTACTTGCCTTTGAATGTTACAGAGAAGCATAACTATTATTTTCACTAATAAACTTAAAACAGCGATCAGTGGGCCAGTATATGCCTGCGTGATGGCTCATGCCTATAATCCTAGCACTCTGGGAGGCCAAGGCAGGTGGATTGCTTGAGTTCAGGAGTCTGAGACCAGCCTGAGCAAGAGCGAGACCCTAAGACCTCATCTCTACTAAAAATGGACAAACTAGCTAGGCATTGTGGCATATCCCTGTAGTCCCAGCTGCTTGGGATGCTGAGGCAAGAAGATTGCTCAAGCCCAAGAGTTTGAGGTTGCCGTGAGCTGTGATGATGCCATGCCACTCTATCCAGCGTGACAGCGTGAGACTGTCAAACCAAACCAAACCAAACCAATGATAAACTGTGTGGAAAGTGGTATGTAGGTCTATGAAAGCACAAGGAATCTGACTTAGCTGGGTGAATTTTTAACCTCCTTTTAACTATTGAGGGTAATAAGGTATTAAAGCAGTTAGTCTGGTTAGGATGTGGGTAGAACCAAAATAAGCACACAACAAACAAACAAAAGGAATGAAGTGGGCTTTACACGCAGATTTGTCTTTTGACTCTGGCACACCCTCTGTTTCTAGAGGCAGTCATTTTAAATCCACTAGACATCTCTAGAAGGAAATGTATCAGTGGGGAGGCACAGGCAAATAAAAACTAGTATTTTGGACTCGGCATCTGGACAGTGGTTATGGCACCAGACACATACAACGATGGTGGTGAGTTCGAACCCAGCTAAACAACAATAACTGCAACAAAAAAATAGCTGGGCCTTGTGATGGGCGCCTGAGGTCCCAGCTACTTGGGAGGTTGAGGCAAAAGAATCGCCTAAGCCCAAGAGCTGGAAGTTGCTGTGAGCTGTGACGCCACAGCACTCTACCCAGAGTGACATAGTGAGACTCTGTCTCAAAAAAAGAACCCCCCCCCAAAAAAACCAAACCCGAATAAGACAAAAAAAAAAAAAAAAAAAAACAAACCTAGTGTTCTGTAAAATCAGGAATATTTAAAAGAGCCCAGACACATTCCATTTGTCCAGTTGTTATGCAGAGTTTTAGAAATTCAGGTGCTTTGGTGTAAAGAGATCAGGTTCTCCTGTGTAGTCATCAGTGCTTCTGGATAACAGGATGCTAATTTTGGGTTTTGTGTTTGATGGTGTTCTCTCAAGTCCTAGGGGGATAAACCTTGATTGTTTACACTGGAAAAAGTAATTCCATCCCCTTGCCAGCCTGTGGTTTAGGCTTGGGCAACTGATGAAACACTGGACTAAGAAATGCAAGGGGACCTCTCGCTACTACTACAGAAGCTTCCAGCAATGTTTTCTTGGCTCTCAAAAATGAATGAAAAATAGCAACTGGCGCTTCCTGAATTTGGACACTGCCCTCTGTGGAAATGCTATCCACAGATAGCTATCTTGATGGTTTGCTCAAGTGTTTTGACCTTGAAGAGAAAGTTAAGACAATTAGGGGAAGTTTAAGTCATTTTTACTTGGGTTTTCTGTTACCTGTAACTGGATATATTATAGCTGGTATGTCCCACCAAAAATTTTAAGGAGCCAAAGAGGATGTGAGAGTTCAGGAAGAGGTTCAGATAACCCGATCTTTAGTGAACCCTATATTCATAGAGAAACTACTGTATGCTAGACATATATGTGAACTAAACCCTATGCCAGTCTTTTGAGTTAAAAAAAAAAAGTTTGAGTTTCTTTGAGATCTTCGGGGTGTCATTAAATAAATGTTTTAACAAAAGCATTTAAAAAAATAGTTTATACAAGATTAAGAGTAAGATGCTGTAACAGAAGTAATGGAGATTCACTTTATTTAGCTTAAATGGATGATTTAGAAATATGACTTCCCCTCCTTCTGATCATGCCTTATAAGAACAATGGTTTGTCAAGTACAAGGTTTCTTTTCTTTTTTCTTTTTAAACTATAATGAAAGCTGCTACCTAATTGAAATAGATATAGGGAAAAACCTAAGAATCCATGTGAGAATTGTATTAGAATTTATCAATCAAATCAGAGTTCTGGCTTATTCTCTAGGGAGAGAAAAAAGATCATGTATTTGGATTCTATGTTCCTCCCATGCTCTTCTATTTTTTTTTTTCTTTGAGCCAGAGTCTCAAGCTGTAGCTTTAGGTAGAGTGCTGTGGTGTCACGGTTCACAGCAAACTCAAACTGTTAGGCTTAAGCACTTCTCTTGCCTTAGCCTCCCAAGTAGCTGGGACTACAGGCGCCTGCCACAACGCCTGGCTAATTTTTTTTGTTGCACTTGTCATTATTGTTTTAGCTGGCCGGGGCCAGGTTTGAACCCGCCAGCCTCCGTGTATGTGGCTGGCATCCTGCTGACTGAGCTTTGGGCGCCGCCCTCCTAAGCTCTTCTAAGCTTGCAGTGCCCTTGACACTGCCCTTCACTCCTGCCATCTTGGCTTCTTGCCACCTTCTTTCAAGGTCCAAGGAAAATCTGCCTCCTCCAGGGCTTCTCCTCCATCCTTCCCTTGGTTGCTCCCACCTCTGAGGTTTATGTATCTTGTTTATGCATCTTACCAGTTCTCATATTATGCCAACTATTCAGCTATTTCATGCTATCTTCTCTATTGGTATGTGAGCTCTTCAAAGGTAGAGACGATCTCTTAGTTATTTTGAAATTAAGCTTTGTATGTAGTATGTACTCACAAATGTTAGATGAACTTGAATAGGGAATCTATTACTGCTCATAGTCACACATGCAATCAAAGACAATAATAGGAAAATATTAACCTTAGGGAAAAACCAGAGATCTCCTTCTGCCTACAGTACGGAACATTACCACTATTTATACTAAGTTAACTTTCTCTATTGTTATTTAAAAACTTCTTTCTCAAGAAATCACTTGGTCAGTTCACCTGAACACTGATTGGGAGGCCCTCAGAGCCAATTCTTTACTCACTGTTTTGCTATTATTCTTAGAATTCATCCGATGTGAGAAGAAATGGAAATACCAAAAAAGTTTGTACTTGTATTTATTGTTCACGCCACGTGAAATAGTGCCTTCTAAATACAGAACCTCTGTAAGCGGACCAAACTGATCAGCATACAGAGGTGGTCAGCATAAGGAACTAGGCCTGCTGTACTGATATGTACATGTGGTGCACGTCCAATCTTGAAAATTAGGTCAACTTAAGGAGGTGGTCGCTGTAGGGAGAGGGTCACCTATGGAGGTTCTGCTGTACTAGAAAGGTTGGAGCTCTTTAAGCTTTAACACGAGTCTGCTGACTATCTTGTTGCTTGTAGATTTGGTTCAGATAGCCAGGGATGCTGAGGCCACTGCTCCACAGACTTTGCTGTGCAGAAGTGGAGCAGGGCCCCTGGCTGCAGGGAGGCCTTCTTACTGGTTTCTCTTCTCTGTGCTTGCCTGCCTGTGGGCCTGGAAAAGCCAAAATCCGTACTTGTCTTTCTTTCCCCTGCCTGGCAAAAAGAGGCAAAATAATACTAATTCACACCTGCATAATACCCTGGCTTTATCTTGTCCCCATGTGACAGTCTTTTCAGTGAATGCACAAGCACGTGCCGTCCGCCGACTTGGCTGCTGAAGAAAGTTGGATGTGCTCGCTATTACCTGCGTTTTCTTTCATGGGAATTTTCATATTCACATTGACGAAGTGGAACAGCTCATTTGCTTTGGGGAAATGTCCAGCCAATGACCAGGTTGCAGCTAAATCTCTGAAGTCCCAGCCCTGAAGAATGGCTGAGATCAGAAAGGAGAAAAAAGTCTCCTGAGTGATCTCCCTGCATTCGGTCCACCCAGCAAACTTTAAACCTTCCCTTGTTCCTTCCCTTGCAGCTTCCTTTGCTGTGTGCAATAGCTGCATACCCAAATCAACAATTAAATCCCCCCTTTGTTTGTGTGGCAGATGACAAATGCACGGAGGACATCTTGTGTTGCCTAGGCAGGCAGGGCACTTACTTTGATTGATGCTCAGTTGTGGAAAAAAACGAGCTGGGAAGGAATTACAATGGAGGGCCCGCAGACTGGAAGGGGATATACTAATTAGTCCTGCATTAAGCAGTCTGCTTGCATTTGGCCATGAGACGCCTTTAGGAAGGAAGTGTAGGGGTTATTGATGCAAAACAGCATGGAATGCGTTGCGCCAGGTAGCTGTACATTAGTTTTGTTACGAAATATAGAAGTTTGTAATTGAGAAATAAACACTTAGGGTACTGTATTCTTTTAACAACCCCCCCAGGTATAGTGGGGAGGCCATGCTTCCTAACTCTGCGCGATCTCATAGACAATCTGTAAGTCTCTCTTGCTGAAATAACTCTTCTACAGTTTTCTTAGTCTGGGGAAGGTGCTAGGAAGGAAAAGAAAACTGCCACCACACCTATACTGTCTGGCTGGTTTTCTCTGAAATCCCATCACTCCAGAGCCTTAGTCTTGCTGGTGGAGCACAACCTCAAAAAAAGAACAGAAGTTTTTCCCCAGGCCACTTTGAAAGTGTTACAGAGTTGCTGATGTGACCCAGGAAGACCCGTAGGGATATCTCAAGACAAATTCAGTTCCTTGTATAGACAACAGGCTGGATTAAATGGGAATAAAGAAAAGTGCAAAGTACGCATCTCTGTTTGGCCTAGCGTTGTGTATTTTTCAGCGCAGACACAGAAACAGAGTGGTAGATGGTGGCGCTGAAACCTCTCTCAGTAATTTGGGGGCCACACAGATTCTCCAGGTACCTCTGGTCATCTCCATGCTACTACCTCCCAACCAGTGGAGAACTGGAGGGGAGAAAAGGTAATGAGGTGCAAGTAATTACCAACATGAATGGTTTAAAATTCAAACCTGGAAATATTGATCTGATCACTCTGACCAGAGGAATCGATGACATTGGGCTAAAAGACAAGAAATCACGGAGGTCTTTGGTCACAGTGTCAAAGAAGGAGCCCTAAACCTTTCTTGGTTTCAGAATCCCTGTGTAACCTCATTAACCTATGTTGGTATCGATAATGTGATTCGTAGTGATTCTGTTGAAATCCTGTGAACTATCGAGCATCTCGTGGCAACCTAGTGGGAGAGAAGGTGGTCCGAGCTCTTGGTTCAGTGTATCAGGTTGTCAAATCCCAGTGCAGCTAAGTTTCCTGTTTCCTTTTCTTATTCTAGAGACAAGTTTATTTATGGACTAATAGATCCCTAGGCTAGGAAAAAAAGATACAAGTGATAAAGATAGCATTTTTGGTTATCAAAGACTATTAAGTCCTTTTTTTTTTTTTTTTTGAAAGCTTTATCCACAAACTGGAGCATAAGACAGATATAAAAATATCAGAAATGTGATCAGATGTCTAAAACCTATCTTTCATGGACAGAACCAGAAATTGTACCAATAGCTGTAGGAGGAAACCTTAAATACTTAATGTGGTTTATTTTTTAACCATCCCTTTGTTTTAGAATTCTATCTTATTCTTGAACTGATTCTGTGTCACCATGACCTTCTGCTGCCAAGAAGCCACAGTTGAGGCATCCTTCAGTAATAGCCTAGGGCTTTGGACAAGAAGATGCTGTGCTGGCTTTTTGCCTTTTCTTCCAGTGTTTACACAACCAAGACTTATTACATGCTCTGTCATTTTGTTACTAGGCTGGCTTTGGTTTCAGAATTAGGTAAACATCAGACATTCTATCACAGAATTTTAGACTCAATCTTACTTTATAATGATGTTAATGTTTATTGTACAAAGTGAGATGCATTTGTATATTTTAGCATTTTATTTCGGTCACAGAATGCAAAAGCTGACATTGGAATCAGTTTGATTGTGTGTGTGTGTGTGTGTGTGATTGAAGATATTAAGCACTACAAGAACGCTGAAATTTCAATCTGATTAGGATCAAACTTCTTCAGGATCAAAACACTCTTTTTCCTCCCCCTACAGTTTGACTAATTGTGTGCTACTTGACACTGCGGAGTTATTCCACAGCGTGATAGCTGAATATGTGAAGTGTATTTTACTATGCAGAATTATCAGCTCATTCTATTTGTTTTTCATGTGTTTAAGGTTATTAAAAGAGCTCAAAATTACAAGTCATGTGTATGAGTTCAAAGAGTGGACTCAATCATTGTTACGGGGCTAAATCATAAAGCAACAGCTGGTATGTCAATATCAAGGAATGAAAAAATATCTCAGAATTTAAAAGCATACGTCTCTGTTTATTAGTCGGTGAAATACCAGAAAAATTAGGAGACTAGCACAATTGTGAATGGCAGAGTGGTGTCTTTTCAGCACTCTCAAATCATTCTGGCTACTGAAAATGAGATAAAAGTAGATCGGAAAGAATGGCATCAAACATATTTGTTGGTGACCTCTGCTTTATGGGAGGAATGAACTGCCCTCGCTCACTGTTCCTGAGGAATTGTGTTTCTTCAGGCTGTAAATCAAATCCCAGAGAGACAGCATGATGTTTTCCAAATAACAACTGAGGGTGACAAAGTATTTTTTTGGCAGGCTCAGATTTCTGAATTTAGACTTTAATTAAGATTCCAAAATGAGAAGGCACCACCCTCTCCCTGCACACGTGGTCTATGAAAATGTCCTAAAAACAACACATTCGTTTTAAAAGTCTGGATCTCTGACCTATATTGTTCCAAAAATATATCTATAGCTTCCTCCAAAGATCTTGATTTTTCTCCATTATCTCTTGAGTTCCCAGCAACAAAGAACCTGATGTTTCTTTTCTCGAAACAACATCATTTATTTTCCCCCCAATTAATTGAAGAGCCATCTGCTTCTGCAATCCACGACACCCATTCATTCTCAGCAACAAGTGTGCTCCCCAAATCCCTGGTGAGCAATATCGTGACATGGGCTCAGTGCTGGGAGTGGAAGATACTGGAGAGTGGCCTCAAGGCAGGCTCTTGGAATACACTGGTGCATTCAGTGTATGCAGATGCATGGTATACCCCGAATTCCACACTGAACCTGGCTCTGCGTCACTGTGGTTAAGGCAGGACTAAAACACAGTAAAAGACACTCGCACTTTGAGACTTAGGCTAGCTCACTGTCTCCATTGTGCTTTTGCAGGTCTCAGTTTGAAATTAGGAAGCAATTGCAAAGGGCAGGGAAGACCTGAATTACCTCTCCTCCACCGTGACAAGAAACGGGAGAGGAGGTGAATACAAAGGCCACCTGGCTGTCGCTTCCTGTGTCCAAGCTTCAGCGTTAAGCTGTTCTATCTCATGTGCGGCACCTTGCGTGGTACGGCTATGCGTTGCTTCCTGGCAGAGATGTAACATATTCTGAGAAATGTGTCATCAGGCGATTTGGTCATTGTGCAAACTCACAGCATTGAGCACACTTACACAAACCTAGGCGGTGTAGCTTCCCACACGCCGGGGTTGTGCACTCAGCCCATTGCTCCAGGCTGTAGACCAGGTTACTGTCCTGTGTACTGTGGGCGACTGTAACTCAACAGTATGTGCCTATCTAAATACAGCTCAATACAGAGAAAGGATAGTAAAAACATGATATTATAATCTTTTGAGGCCACCATCGTATTTGTGGGCCATTGTGGATCACAACGTTACCCAGTACACGGCTGCATTTACAATCAGGGGTCAGAACCGAGCTTAGACCTTCCAGGCTGGCAGGGCCTCATCTTTGCAGAGTCTACCACTTGCTTACAAAAAGAAGTTCTGGGAAGGGAACACCTGCTGCCTGCATGGCCCACCAGCCCCGTGCTCCTGTCAGACCCCTTCCCTGCACAGTATACGTAGCCAGGGGATAGGGACGAGGGTCACTGTATGATGCTGCTGCTGTGTGAGCTGATACTGGGGCCCGGCCAGAGCACCCTTGGGCCTGCTTGGTTTATGTGCTGTGGAAGGTCTTCTGGAGTTCAGCCTGGGTCAGCAGCTGGGATCAGTTTCTCTCTCCCAGGGGTTGGGGGTTGGAGGTACCTCCTTCCCTGAAATAACCCTCTTTTCAGAAATACAGTGAAAGGACCCTGCCCAGGGGAGCTGCTGTGTCCACGTGACGTGCTCTTCCCCATCACCCTGGGCCTCGCCCTCCCCCTACTTTTGTGGCTAGCCCAGGAGACGTTTTTACGGGGCCTTGACCTAATTGAACGTATCTTCTCCCAGGTACGTTTTGAAACCGAAACCACCAATTTCAGAATGGAAGCTGCTGGATAGAAAACAAAGGGGCCCAGGAAGCACTTAAGACAAAAGTTCCACGACTGCTCCCTGGGGGAGCGAGTACAGAAGACCACGGAATCTGGAGGCGCGCCTGGAGATCCAGCCATCTCTCTCAGTCTAATTCGAACACACCCTGAAATGATTGCTGTCTCGCTTTCTCTCACCGCACACTGACAGGCCTCTCAAACACACACAGGAGAGGTGAAGGGAAGGCTCGGCACTGAAACCGGACAGAGGGGACACCAGCCGCGTTGCCCGCTCCCCGACAGGAGGTACTTACAGTCTAAGTGGCTGTGCCTGATACCCTCCACGTCCTCAGCATGGATGAAGTGGTAGCATCTCTTCCCTACGATGTCTACGGGGGTCAGATCCATATAATCACTAATCCTGCAAAGAGAAGAACACAGGCTGGAATTCAGAGGGATGAGAATAGAGAAACTGTCAGATAACACAGACACAGGCCCACTGTCACGTTTTCATTGTACCATGGTGCCGGCGGAGACATGGGCACTTTGAGGGAAAACCCTTTATAGATAAGATTATTTTTTTAACATGCAACAGTCTTTTTCTGAAGTAAAAAATGTGCTAGATAGAGCATCTGTGTTTCAATAATTAGGTAGGTTTTTCTTTTTCTTTGGCATTAGAATGCACATTTAGACAGCATAATTCCAGGAAATTATTGAGAATCAGTAACAATGCAAGATCCTCGTTACAGGCCAAGATAATTCAAGGTTACATAATAAAATAAAAACATGTTATGTTTATACCAAATGATTAGAGACACCTTTCATTTCAACAGATTGGTCTTCTATTGGGTATTTCCACGAAAAAGGGCTTCAACTGCTTCTTGGCACAAAGTCCAAATTGGCATTTCAAGGGATATAATTTAAATGCTGAGACATACAGATGCCTGGGGGTATTATCTTTTTTAGTCTTAGTCATTTGGGAGCTCAGCTTTCACTCCTGGCCCTTTTAACTGGCACTTTGTGGTGGCTCCACACAGAAACTTTGAAACCGTTTCAGCAGCTCTTCCAGGCTTGTGCCCGACCGTAAGTGTGCGTAAGCCTCTGTCATTGATTGTACAGATGTCGATGTCCTCAGGCGGGGCACAGAGAAACAGAACCAAATGGAAAACGTGGCGGGGGAATCTGCCTGGTTTATATCAGCTTGTCAAAACGCTTATTACCCCTGTCCTACCAAGTGCAGTCTCCCTGTGGTCAGTCCAAAATGGAAGGTCCATCTTCATCTCTCTTCTTTACTGGGCCTGTGCATTTTTTTCTTTTTTAATGTATGATGTACAGTCTATTCAAATAGGAAGTGAATCTTTCGAAATGACACATTTAAGGAACAAATGACATCACTGTTTGGAGAGGTAAGGCTTTGCCTCTAAAGCAGGGAAATGAGAAAGAACCTTCAACTAGAACATGAAAGGAATTAAAATATACTTATCCAGGGAGTGAATTTCTCAACGTCCAGCAGTTTAACTACTATTTTGGGGGCCAAACTAGAATGCTTGGTAAGATAAGATGAATTGGAGAAATAAAAAGGAGGGTTTTCTGGAACAAAACAGATTTCATTGGCGTTTTTCTAGTATCATTAGCCATTTTCCACGCACAGTTTCTGCTTCCTCTCTGCAAATGAGGGAACAAGGATGTCATTAAAAGACCCTCATTGGCGTTTTTTTGAAATTTGCCAGCTCCTCTGCGACCATCAGATGTGGGCTTTGCCCGAGGCCATCCTAGGGAACACAGAGGGAGGAGAAGCTTTAGTTTCTAGTTAACAATTCCCTAATTAAATAACAAACCCCTGGAAAAAGCCAATCCATTCTTGAGGGAAGGCATTTCTTTAGCTTATTCTTTATTTGAATTAAATCCTTCAAAATGATTGAAGTCCTTCTCTGTACGGAGCCTGTTCCTGCGGTGAACAGGCCCAGTCTGGCGTTTCAGGGTCTCCTCCTGTCTGTGTAGAAAGCGTCAGGCCAGTGGCGTGACTTCTATCAGGATCAGAATCCTGGTGGTATGTTTTACTCTGAGCCTCAGTTTCCTCATCTGTACAAGAACCTAAGAGGTGAGTGAGGTGATTCATGAGCAGAACGAAGCTAACATAGCATAGGGCCTGGTACACAGTATGTTTTCTCGTAAGATCAAATACGCAATTACCTCTAATCCAGGTCTTTTTCATAATTACAATCATCTTCAGGTGAGAAATCATACATTGTATTGGCCATTAGGGGGTTGTGGAAAGCCTTTTTTTTTTTAATAGGAAGAAAAACACTAAAAGCAGGTCACAGAAAATGATCTCAATTACGAGAGTGGCATGGAAGCACTCAGGTCCATGGAGCTTGTCAAAAGAATTAATGAGTTGATCACAGGAATGAAAATGAAGTGATGTTTTGGGCTAGGACAATCACTGGACGTTGGTAAATAGGATCAGCCCTGAGTGATGAAGGTAGAAATTCTAAGTCAAGCTTCCGTCTCCAGCATTCGCGTCTCCACTCCGAGAATAAGCAGTGTCGTGGGCCGCCCCTGTGCTCTTTATGGGTGCGTACGTATGTATGACAAGTCCCTCTTGGAGGTTCCTCTGACCCGGGGCTTGGCAGTTAGCCTGACTTCAGAAGGAACGCGAGAGACTTCAGGGAGCCCCACAGCACAAAGCGAAGCGCGTGTTGGGCTTTTGAATCTGGCAGACCTGGGTCCGAACGTGGAGGACCCGTCATTCAACTCTCCTCTCAGCTGAAATTGCCTGAGGGAGGCAGTGGCAGCACCTACCCCCACAGAATGTGGCCCAGATGGTGAGCTTTGCACGTGGCCTAGTGCAAAGGAGGGAGTGTTGCTGAAATGCCAGCCGTGTTTAGGGCTACTTGCTGGTTCCAGCTCATCATTCTGGCTACCTTGGCCTTCCTAATGTTCTTCCAAAAGACCCAGGTATACAGCTCATGGTAAAAATTTTAATAAATGCCAACAAAGCATAAAAAGCAGGTTTAGAGTTACTAATCAAATGATAATGACAGTTGGCTGGGCACCTGTGGCTCAACGGGCTAAGGCGCCAGCCACGTACACCTGAGCTGGCGGGTTCGAATCCAGCCTGGGCCCACCAAACAGCCATGACAGCTGCAACGAAAAATTGGCTGGGCGTTGTGGCGGGTGCCTGTAGTCCCAGGTACTTGGGAGGCGGAGGCAGGAGACTCGCTTGAGCCCAGGAATTGGAGGTTGCTGTGAGCTGTGATGCCACAGCACTCTATCCAGGGTGACAGCTTGAGACTCTGTCTCAAAAAAAGAAAAAAAAAAATGATAATGACAGTTAATGATTTCTTCTGGCCTTTTGAATACTCCAAGCTCGGGTGTGGCTTTCCTCTGAATCAGATGCTGGGTAGAGACATCTTCAGCACACCCTGGTGGGCTGGATGTACAGGCTGCTGTCCTCCTCCTGGCTGGGCTCTGCAGAGGTGGGGTACTCAGGCTGCCTTCCTTTCTCATCGTGTGCTGCTCCCAGGGCTCAGTATGACACATAAAGTGACATAAAGCATCCTGCCTCAACTGCCCCGGAATTCTGCTGCGGTCCCAGGGATGGGCTGTCCGGGGGCGGCACCCTTCCCGCACTGCTGTGTGGGCGGCTCCTCTCGTCCCCACTCTCCCCTCATCCTCCATCAGTCTCATGATGGGCTGCTGACTCCAGGTCAAAGGTCGAAAGGGCCCTGTCCCATTTCTTTATCCCTTGTTTTGTGCTTAATGGAAAAAGTGAACTTTTCAACCAGAGGCTAAAAAGTCCTTTTATAAAAGCTCAGACTTGAGGAAGAACTGCCAGCTCATTTATATGATGAGTCATCTTTTTCTTAATTTCCCAAAGTGAAATCCTCAGGATGACAAAGTTTTATTTAATAGCTTTGCAGATTGCTTTTTTTCTCTTTCCTCTAGGGGCCTCAGATTCTCATTTGTTCTCTCCACGCTAATGTCTACGTGAACACTGACTGACCATCATGCGGCTGGGCCCTTGAATGGGTCGGGAGTGGGTCCCACTGAGGCATCAGAGGCTACATTTTGCTGCCATCATTTTGCCAGTAACATCTCAGCTCTACTCTCCCCTTGGGTTCTCTGCCAAAATGGACTTTCTTTATAGCTTATGGATGTCTGAGTATCCCCATTCGCTTAATTGTGGTCCTTAATGTAAATCGGGGCAGCAATGTAAATTTTAAATACAAACAAAGCATGCTTGGTGTCAGTCCAGGAAGCCTTTAAAAGCAAGCCTGGGATTTCTAATGAGCTTCCAGACGGCGGAAGGCACAAACCCTCACCCGTGTGCTAGTGCAACAGGGCAAATGAAAACAAAAACCAAGTACCTATTTTCACAGTAAATGATATTGAGGTCCATATTTACTCGAGTGACGAACATATGGCAGTCGATTCTGACTTCATTTATCGTCGGGGGAGGCAAGGCGTGAGCCACAACCACGAGGCCCATGATTTGACTGGGGACGGTCCTCCCGTGGGACAGCGACACTCTCAGGCGTAGCCGGCCTGTTATGTGGATCACCTGTAAAAGAACATTAAGGCCAGGACACCAGTCACATTTACATTCTGGAGATGACGGGATTTCTTCTAAGAAATGCAGAATTACACTGAAACAACCACCATTAGCTTGCGTCCTCTGTGATCATAATGGCAGCCAGCAAGCCCTCCACCGCCTCATGGTGAGAGGCAGGAAAGAAATCTTACTATACCCTGAGCACTTCTCAACGCAGGGCTATGATGGCGCTGTCTCTATTGCTTTTTAAGGACTCTTTTCCCCACAGGAAGGAGAAACTCACAACCAGATGGAATGACTACAAAGCTAAGCCCTGAGCTGCGCAGGACATGTTTTCGTTCCTAGGTCGTGTTAATGGAAGGTGTCTGTCTCTCTCCACGTGGGGACTCGAGTGGGACCACACGGCCATCTCCTCTCAGAGGTACGGCTCAGAGTGTCCCTTCACCTGGGGGGTCGAATGAAGAAAAGACTCAGCGGCAATGCCACGAATGGGCTCTTTGGAGGACAGCCACTTCACGGCCGGTGGTGCTGCGTTAGGAGGAGGAGGTGCCCTACGGGGGGAATGGTCAGAGGACCCCGGCGTGCGATTTGAATCTCCAGCTTGTGTAAAGTAGGGTCAGGCAGACTCGTATCGTTTGGGTGGCAGATCGGAGGTTCCTTGCCCAGAAATAGGAGGGACAACACTGGGCTGTCATTTTCAGCTTCTTAGCCAAAGTACATCCCGTACAGACTAGGCCACTCAGAACCAACAAGCCTTTGCATGTAAACGGCTCAGCGAAGAGCCATCGTGTCGACTTCTGGAAATCATGGTTTAGGGAAACAAGAGGGTGAAAAATGGAAGGAGTTGTGTGGCTATGCTTTGGAATGAGGGCGTAAGGGGTGTGTGTGTGTGTGTAGGCACACTCTAGCTGTGTTCTGAGGACCCTGCGACCATGCAGAGAATCTCCCCAAACCAGGTCATAGAGGTGACTGCTGATTCAGCGGGCCGTGCAGCTCAGTCTAGTGGCTACCTGGAGTCTGCACATTTGCTCTCCCTCTGCAAATGCATCACTGAGTGCCAAACTATCTTCGGAGATTCTACTTAAGGAACCGACGTGGGAAGTGGGTCTGGCGCCTCCCAGGAACACTATGATCTAGTGTCTGTTCTCCCGCCAAAGGCAATTCCTTTCCCGTCTGGGTGTGTTTCTCTGAAGCCATTCAGTTTCCCAGGAGGGAGCCACACCACCGTGGGTCAGGATGCGGGCTGGAAGCTCGCAGGGCGGCTCTTTAGAGTCCTAGCTGTTCTCAATGATACCTCTTCCCCGCTCCCCTTCACATTTGCGCCCAGAGCTGCGGATCTGGAAACAGCAACTCGGAGGATTATTTAGGTTATTTCAGCAGCAGCTTTTTGACCACCCACATTTGAAGTTGACTAAATTCAGACTTAATGCACCTTTGCTTTAAGCTTTGGTCAGATGAGCTACTTTATGAATATTTGAAAATGTTCCTAGAGGCAAGGATGCTAGAACACCATCACAGACACACATTTTCGCAAGACCTCATTAACTAATAAAGAAATAGCTAAAAGAAATGGGATTAACTTCACAGGAGGGGTGTTAACAGTCCCTGGTCCTCCTCCAGCGAGGCTTCCATAGATGCTCGTTTATCATTATCTGTCTTGTTTTATCAGGAACACTCAGCTTCTTGGAAAAACACAGATCTATAAATGCCCAGGAAAACACACATCCAGAAATGATATGCTAAATAAATCCCCGCTTGGTGTTCTGTCCCAAAGCAATTTAAAGGCATCTGGACTGGAGAACATTTTGGGAAGGCAGACAGGCTCAGGGCGGGGAAGAGGGTGGCATGGTAGGTTCGCCCTGCGCCTGCCTCTGATCCCCGGCTTTGCCTGGGCTCATCGTCACAGGCAAGTCAAACTTGAGGACTTGAGTGTCAAACTTGAGTCCAGGGAGGGTCTATACTTGCTCTCTGATTCTGTCACCCTGAGCGAGTCACTCAGCCTCTCTGTGTCTCAATTTCCTTTCCTGTGAAATGGGGGTAATAGTGACAATTCTGCAGTTATGTTCTGAAAAATCAAAGGATGTAGTCGAGGAGAGTACTTTATCAACTGTAAAGAATTCTACACATTTTATTATAATGCCTCTGTTTGCTTTTAAAACTGGCAACCAATAAGTAGAAGAACCAAATATTACTTTGGTGTTGACCAACAGCCTAATGAAAGGCATTATTTTAAAGGATTGTAACATTTTATATTTAGAAGAAAATTTGAGAAGGTCTGTGTTAGCCTCCTCTCCCTTTCATTTTTTGTTCAGGTGAGGAAAGAGGCTCCAGAAAGTTAGTTTAGGTGAGGAAAGAGGCTCTAGCCTATGTCACTTAACTTAGAAATGGCAAATGGGGCCTGGCCGCCATGTTTTTAGGTCTTGTTCGAGTGTCATATCGACTTTGTTAGGCCTGTATGCAAATATTCTGTGCATAGTCATTGAATGAAACATTAGCCCTATGTGCCAAATGCTGATTTATTACCTTAAGTAACCTGTATCTGAATCTTTTAAAAAGAGTTCATTCATAACCAGAAGCTCAGGTTATTTGAGAATCTTTGACAAATAGCACAAACTAAAAGGAAAAGGCACAAAGAAAATTACCAATGTAGTGACTAAACAGTTGTCAAGAAATGTCACAGAACAATCAGGGGGTGTGCTTGTCTGTATGTATGTCTAGGTTTGAGGGAGGGTGGAATTGAAGAGAGGAAAGAGATATCTCTTAGAACCTACAATTAATTTTTAGGTTTAAACTAATATATTTTTCCGAATTCATATCATGATGTCAATGAGCTTTTATTCCCCCACTTGACAGGTTATGTTCAAAGTCTAGAAACATGTCGTGATAGCATGTATCCAAACACATGGAGAGCTGGATTTTCCTTCTGCAGTTGCTGTTAAGGCTCAAGATGCAAAGGAAAGAGTATTGTCAAGAGGATTGGGTTCAAATCCTTGCTCTGGCACGTAACAGCCATGCAACTATGATGCTCAGATAATTGAAATGACTTGCTTAGCTTTCAGGCCTATTATGTAAGAGTTTAAAAACCTACTACAAAGAAAATAAGTCCTCTGCAAAGGTTGTCTGAATAACGTCAACAAAAGGCATTCTTGGTTCTTTAGTTTCTAAGATATATTATGTGTGAGAGACTCTATTCTGGTAGGATTAGGCCGGGGCCCAGCATTTGTTTGAGTTTTAAAGTTTTAGAGGTTTATACTAGCTGCCTGAGACTATCTGGCAAGTGGTTTGGAGTTATACCAGTAGTTCTCAACATTGGTTATGCGTCGGAATCACCCAGGGAGTCTTTAAAAGTTCCCACGTCCTGGCTGTGCCTGAGAGCAGTTAAACCTGGATCTTAGGGGGTGAGGCACTGGCAGCAATGTTCACAAACATTTTAAAAGTTTTCCAGGTCTCATAGGGATGCCCAGAGGATTAAGTGGAAACATACAGGAAGTGCCTAGGTATATGCTTGATGGTAGCAAGTATGTTCTATAAGAAAGGTTGGAATAAGATGTTTAGGAGTTCAAGGTAGGAAGAAAATACTTTCAGCCAAATAAATCAAGGAGGTTACATAAACCTTGCATATACATAAACTGTTGGTATAAGCTATGATCACAGAATGGTGAAAAGGTATCCAGATATAAGAGCTAGAACAAAAGATTATAAAAGGGAACCTACTGGGAATGCCCAGGGCTCCGGGAGCATTTGAATTGGGACAGCAGGAGAAGAGACAGAGAAGGAACCAAGACGGTAGGTACATTTCATAGACATTGGCAGTGGGACCGGAGGAGGAGAGAGCACCAGGAGTTTTGAGCCTGTCTCATGGGATAAGGACAACAGACGAACTGCTAAATGGGAAGGCAGGAAGTGCTGACCAGTGTGGGGTCAGAGATGATGTCCTGTGAGTGGTGTGTACTTGAACAGCCTGGGAAGATCTTGGAGGTGTCCAGGAGATGGTTGGAAATGGAGTTGGGCACTTAAACCATGACAGTTGAAGGTATAGTTCTGGAATTCTGCCCGGATTCCAGAGGTGACAGCTAAAACCAAGATTTTCAATAGGATTACCAGTGGAGAAACCATAAATAAGAGAAGAATACCGAAGGCATTTTCCCTCCCTTGGAGTTCCTGAAGCCTAAGGCAATGACCGTTTCGTTTTTCTCCAAATTGAGGTTCTCTTCTTCCGTAACAATTATTTTTTGTTAAGAAGTGAAAATTTCTGAAAGCTCATAAACGTCCCCCTTTTTCCATCCACAATTCCATTCTGACACAGCTGCCAAGCTTGCTATACCCCGCCCTTCCCAGGCTTCCTCGTATGGACAAGTAGATGAATGGGGAACGGCTGTGAATACAAATACACACACCTAGATTCTAGTACTATGTCAAGAGCCACAAAACTGTAAAAATAACATAGTTGCTTTCAAATGAAAGGAATATTGCGGAGTAGAAACGATGGTATTGGAAAGAGAACGTCTGCTAAATCGGCTCTGATGCTGGTAATGTTAGCAAGTCACCCAGCTTGGCCAGGGCAGAATTTCCACGGAAATAAAATGGTGAGAAAAACCCTAGGGCTCTTGCTCAACTCTAGAGAATTCTACAACCAACTTCTTAGTCGAATGGCCTTTCTCGTGCTGTTGGGTTACCCCTCCACCCCGTTGGCGACCTCACAGTGGTGCAGGAGTTTCAGAAAACAGCTGCAAATTGCTAAATGCAGTTTACTTTAAGAATTAATTAACGGGGACCTCATGGGTCATATCTGAGTTGGAAAATGCTTTGCTTTTGACCAATGCCAGCTAGAAACTGCCTCTGAGTTCTAAAGGCTCATCTTAGTCTGGTCTTAAATCTAATCTATAGACATTCTTCAAAAGAGCTTTCTGAACTAAAAGATTCTTTGCCCCCAAGCTCAATCTTGTGCAAGAGCTCTAGCCTCATGCCTCTCTCATTGTTCTTGTTTTATGATAAAGAGCTGTACAAAAATGCTCGAGCTGATATTTTTCTGAACTCCTTACCCAGCACTGCCCAAATGCCAGGAGCATTGGCGCAGAATGCATAAGGTTTCCGAGTTGAAATCTCATTGATAAAACGTCCAGATCAGTGTTATTGGATGGTCACATAGTGAAGAGACCAGGGCCTGACTGATATTTTTCTTCTCTGATAGAAGGAGCAGCTGTGAGTGTGGGATGGTAGGAAGCCACGTTGCCTGGACACAAGTGTATTTCTCTCCCTGCCACGTGCTCCCTTTAGTTGTCTGTTACCCGTGCCCCCTTAGATGTGCTCCACTAATATCTCATTATAAACCAGCCCATCACAGAGACCGTGAGAAAACCTCCCCTCTGTCAATACTTAGGGAAACAGAGTCTGTGATGGCAAAATACATCAGGAAGCTATTCTCCTTCCTTGTAGGACTCTCAGTTCTAGTACTATGAAACATTTTCTTTATCAAAAGGAAGTGCCATGTGTGATGCGCATTTTTTTCCACAGGGACTGTAAAGTATAGACAGAGTAGGGATCGGTGACTGGGGGGCTAAATGGCCGTGGGCACGAAAAACTACAGACGCCCTGGGTTGGGAGCATCTGCAGAGATTTTTCACTTGTCCTTTAAGGGAATCCAAATTTACCTTAAAAATTAAGCTTCCTTCTGGCACTCTGGTTCTTTTTCTTTTCTTTCTTTCTTTCTTTTTTTTTTCTCTTTCCCTCTGTAGAAGTCTGGTTTAGCATACAGATCATCAAATCACCAGCTCAGGTGGGAGAGTCAGCTAATTATTTTTAAGTGATGGTGGCTTTGAGGTGGCTGGAAACCCACCTAAAGATAAGGGCTTAGCCAGGTCTTCTAAACCTAAACACGTAGCCTACAGCATAACAACTTAATCTCCACCAGAGCCAGAACACCAACCTTGTGTAAATTACTTCATGTAAATTTCCAGGGCGTGGGTTTTTTGAGACTGAGACCATAGTCATAGATTGGAGAATCTGCTCTTACAGGCCCTCTGCCTGACTCTTGCCATCTAGGTCTTTCATGAGAAAACAAATACACAAACCTTGGCCGGAACCAGGTACTGTGCACAGAGGACAGTGCTGCGAGCAGGTTTGCACTGGGAGGAGGAGACCTGGTTCTCTGGGAGGCAGGAGAACAGTACAATGACATGTCCCTTCCCTTCCTGGAGTTCAGATTTTAGTTCTAAAAACTGACTCTGGAACTAAAACCGTAGGCTTCGTCCTAAGTCACATTGGGACTTTAGGACCTGGGGATAAAAAAGGCCGATCAGGGCAAAGCTGACTTCTCAACTGAACTAGAACAGCTGACGAAGACTGTTCTGGTGCACCTGCTGCCAAGTGAGCTCTGGGCCAGAACTCCTAAGCACTAGCAAAACCCAGAATATGCTCCAGGAGCCAAGAACAAGCTGACATCAGGAGCTCAAAAGTGGGAACGGGGGGAAGAGCGAGAGAGCATCTCAGTTTAATACATGCCTCCACGCAAAGGTGAGACCGAGGGGAGGAGCGACTTGGGGACACGAGCTATTGGCAGGGAGTGGGTGATAATGACACCTCTTCCAGGGCCAAGGAGAGGAACAGGAGAGCTGGTCCTGGAACGCTGTCATCAGCTAGGCATGGAGGTGGCCATTAGCTCAGGAAGGAAGCAGGTGGCGGGAATCTTTCTGGGAGTTTGTCCCAAAGAATTTCCCTAAGATTAGTGGTCTTAAAAAATTGGACAGGGAGTGAGGCAGTAGGATTCAGATGTAAGGACAGAAGACCGGCGAGCAGCAGAGAGGGTGTCGGAGTTCCAGGCTGGCTCAACTGAAGGGCAGAAAAGAGGAGTGAGACTGGCCAGGAGCATGTTGGCCAGAGGTCAGAAAGAAGAGATCTGGCAGAATAAGAGGGTGACAAAGGCACAGGAAGGGTCACTTATCAGAGACTCCACGAGCTTCCATTTGTTTCGAGCGGAACCGAGGTGGGCAGGAGGAGTGATGTAACCGGAGCACACTGTCTGGTGCTTCTCTGATTCCTGAGGAGACTCGGGGAAGGCTGGTTCAGGACACAGGCAGCTAGAGTTACACGGGAGGACATTCCAGATTTTAAAAGGCGGAGGAAAAGGAAAGAAGTCAGGGGCTAATTGTTCTGCTCTCACTGAGATAAACCTTAGTAGGTCTTGAAGGAAAACAGACATGGGCACAAGCATATTATGTGGACATGGGCATTCCTGTTCTTCCAGAGAAGTCAACTCACTGTGTTCAGTAAACAAATAACTAAAATGACTAACTGGACCTGGTGCATGTGGGCAAAGGCTATCTTGTTCTTTGCTTTAAACAGAGAGCCTAAAACACCTAATGCTGATAGCAGGGATTTCTTGAAACACAAAATCTCTAGGAGATTCTTAAATTTGAACGTGCAAAAGAATCACTGGAGCGCTTATTACTAATGGAGATTCCTCAGTCCAGGATCTCAAACATCTAGAGGGGGCCTGGGAATCTGCATCCCACCAAGCATTCCCGGTGCCTTGAAGGACGCTGGCTGGCAGGCCACTCTGTCCTTTAGGTGCAGCCTCCTCCGTATCTGGAGAGCTGAATCAACCCAGAGATCATCATGAAGATGACCCTGGTGCACATCTCAGATCGTCATGAAGATGACCCTGGTGCACATCACATTCTAAAGATGAAGACATATTTATGACTAAATCTATAAAAAGAATCCTCTGTAGAACATGACTCATTGCCTTTCAGTTCTTTGCAAATGGAGGCTTGGGGTGTGATCATCGGGAAGCCTTGGCTGATGAGAAATCAGGGCATGTTTCCTGTGCACGCTCCTTTATTTGTGAAAGGGTCTGCCTTCTCCCTCGGTGGCCACAACACAGTGGGCTGTACTGTTTTGCTGTAAGCCTCTCAGGGGAGGTTGAGCTCTGCCAATCCCCTTCCCCTTGCACAGCCTGCCCCTGGCTTAGCTCCTGATTAATTCAGGGGGATCCTGAGAGGTTAACCCTTAATTTGATGGCTCCAGTGGGGAGCTGAGGCATTGCTGGTAATTTATCACCTTTTTTTTTTTTTTTTTTGTAAAACAAAAGCATTTTCTAAGGCAAAAAATAAAAAATTATTTTAAAAACCTACATTTAAAATACATTTGCCAGGGCACTCACTTCTCACAGAACTGTATCCTCCAAACATAACAATGATTTCCCATCTATCTCTTTTAACAAGCTTCAAATACACAGCATAAAAAAAAAAATAGCTATAATGTTAGCTTTCACTTATCAAAATGTGCCTGGACCCCATATTTGCTTCCTGTTCTCTTTGGAGAAAAGAAGTCTGTCTTCTCCCAAAGATAAGTTTTTTCTTTTTTTTTTTTTTTTGGGATAGTTTAACTAAGCTGGCGAGATCACCTTAATGAGATTATGGAAATGTATGCCAGGAATATAAACCACGTTTTCTCAGACAGTGGAACACTTCACATATCATTTAATAACACAGGACCATGGGTAGAAACACCTCGCTAAATTGTTAAGGGGCAAAGCAAGAAAGCTGAACTATACACATCTGATCAAATTTCGTTTGATTCAGTTACTTTATTAAAGTCTCCTAGAGAAGGACAGAGGACCACGGTACCTCTGTGGAGGGCAACATTTTCCTACCTATATCACTCAGTTGTGGAGGAGGGGTATCACCCCTCCTGGCTCCCCGAAGCCCCTGGGGCTTAGTGCCACCGTCTTACTATAGAGAGGCAGGGCTCCTCAATATTACAGACTGCAGTTGTATTTCCCAACAATGTTAGAGGAAAAAAAGACGACTCAGAACGAGGCTTCTTGGCAAGGAATAAAGACTGGCTCCCTAGCCCCCACCCCCAAGAAGTACTATGCTATATTGACATTCTTTTCTTACTTAAGAAAGACATAATACAAATCAAATACGTTCTGTTTCCCAGTCTCACTTAACACCTTTGTTGCATGTGTGTTTTACTGAAATCTCTCCCGTTTCACAACCAGTTCTCAGTTAGTCTCTTTCACCTTTGTGTCTCTTGAGTTTGCCAGCAGAGTTTGTATACAGACTCTCCAAACTGCAACAATGCAACAAATGCTCAAAGCCAGCCGTGCGCCATAGACCCGCCACCCTCTGCAGGGACGCAGGAGTCGTCAGAGCGTTCTGCTGCTGAGCGAGCACAGCAAGGTGGCCCCATGGAAGGGCAGCCCACCCCACCCCCTTCATTCAACTAAGGGCTACGGGAGAAAAACATGGTTGCATTTTTTGATAAGAAAGGAAAACATTTAGAGGAAAAACTTTGGATATGGAAGCCAGCTACCCTGTCTTCCTCAGTTTCAGATGATATAGAACAAATAACAATTGTCCACATAGCTGGGGAAGGACAGCACTGCTGTGCCCTAAGCGGAAATGTAATTTTTGAAGCAGCCATACTCTCAAAGGGGAATTATTATCAGCACAAATGATAATAATTGTATTTTTGGTCATTACAATTGTTTAAAACAAAAGGGTGGGTCATATATTTTGAAAAACAACAAAAATACCATTCCCTAAATTTAGATCTAAAGTTCCTTATTGCTCAAACCTAAAAACAATTACCTCCCAAGTAATAGTCGGTACCTGGGGATCTTAAGGAAATGGAAGAACAAATGGTTGTCTTAAGCCAGACACTTAGAACTAAAGGTTGCAGACTAGAAGGCAGCGTGCCTCAGTTTCCCCGGCATGCTTGGCGATGTGTAACTCTGTGTCTGATGGCCAGGACCTCCTTTTCCTGCATCTGTTTCTTCACTGTTAAAGTGAGTGGGCCTAACGACATTGCATCTGAGACCCCCTTCCTTAGCATAGTATATAGTCAGTGTATTTATTTACTTATTATTTTTTAAAATAATTTTATTAAATCATAATTGTGTACATTGGTGCAATCATGGGGCACAATGTGCTGACTTCATATACAATCAGAAATATCTTGATTGTACTGTTAGAGATAGCCTTCATGGCATTTTCTTAATCACTACATGAAGACATTGATATTCTACTAGTCAGTGTCTTTAAACACAAAGCCTTGACCTGTCACCAAAGCCCTAAGCCCTATAACTTTCTATCTCTGTTACCTTGGCTTCCACTCTTTCTTAGGCCTGGATGTTACGTGTTTAACTGGTACCAGGTATTTTCTTACATACTTCTTAAGCTTCCCTCCAAATTCTATAGCTTATATTTTATAAGGCCACTGAATTCGATCCTATATTTCATCCTTAATGAGGGTAATTTCTAGTAATGTCATGCCTCTTGAAATGTCTCGCTTCACAGAGTGGAGGAAGCCCTGCCAGTGCCCAGCCACCTTTGTGCTCAGTATCCCCAACACACTGCAGTCAGGTTGGAGTTCAAAGGGCCTTGGAGACGACTTCAGCCAATCCCCCCACTTTCCAGATGTGAAGACTGAGGCCCTGGGAAGTGAAATGTGTTGCCCAAGGACATAAAGCCAGTTAGGAACAGAGTAAGGAAGAAAAGACGTCTCCTACGCTCTTGCCTGGTGCTTTTTCTCCTATTCAGTAGTACAGTTAAGAGCACATAGTCCCTTCCATTTTCCCCTTTTGTGTGTTCCCAAATGTGTTTGTATCTATACATACAGGTGACTGGATCAAACTAAGGATTTTAACCTTCAATAGACCCTACGGCACTGTCATAGGTTATTATCCATTCAGCATATGCAATTCAAAACACTCATATGACTCTGGTGCGTGTCACCAGCTCATTTGCTGCATTTGGCTTTTTCAGCCATGATTAGAGAGAGTCATTTACAGTCACACATTTGGAAACTCCTTAACAAGCTTCTAGCAGTTTCCTTTCCAAAGCTGTTTAAATAGACGAGGGTGTGGTGTCAGCAGTGACAGCAGTTTCCTCCATGCCACTGATTCTCGCTGCTATTTGTATGTCTTTATCAGGATTTCCATTTTGTAGGAGGGCTTGGAAAAAGACTCCCCAAACAAAGATGCACATTCCAGAGCCTGTAAGTCATCATTCGTGGGAGATGGGGTCTAAAATTAAAATTGAAACCACTACACTATAACCTGAAAGTTCCCCGAAAAGAAGTCCCCCCTCCCTCTTTTTATTTTAAAGAATACTTTTTGAAGTAATTGGCACAAAGACTGTTCTAGTGCAGATTGCTGCAAGTGTGCTCTTGGCAAGAACATCATAAGCGCCAGAAAAACTTTAATATGCTCAAGAAGCCAAAAACAAACTGACACCAGGAACTCAAGTGTGGGAACAAACGGGAGAAAAAAAGAGAGCATCTCAATTTAATACAAACCTCCATACAAAGGGACCAGTTTTTATGATTCATGGTTTAGCATACAATGCAGCTGTCCTCTGAGTGAACATAGAGGAGTTATACATAAGAAATTAGAATTATCAATTCGAGACAATTTCTCGAGAGTCCTTTTGATATGTAATACTGCAACTATCATGCCTAAGAAACCAGACATCGATGCATTAAATGAGATCAGGTTGGGATCTGTTTGGAAAAGGAGAGTATAAGCTTGGAGAAGCGTCTCTTTGATTTGACCTCTGGAGCAGAGTTTCTGTAGGGAAACTCAAAATGAATCGCTTCACCTCTACCTGTATCCTTGCTTTCCAGGTCTTTCGAATAGAAGTTTGAACGCATGTAACACGCGTAGGGGTGAGGAATCATTTTAGAAGGGTCTCGCGGGTGGAAGGAAATGGGAAGAGTCTGTGGACTTTTCTGCGAGACATAGGGAGAGGGTTCAATTCTCCTCATTCCATCGAATATAAGAACGAAAACTGGATTTATTTTTTAAATTTCCTTCCTCGAGTCATCTACTTTGCTATTTTATGGTAAGGATTCAAGGATTTGGAGATTTTCTGCATCTTTCTCCATCCACATTTCAAATTTATCCCTGCTTGTGACCAACTTTCCCCTGAAACTGAAAAGATGGCTCCATTTTCACAGTTGTGCTAAGTAAGATTTCTCCTGCAACCCCCTGGAGTTCAAACGTGCTATACTTTTTTTTTCTTGGGGAACGTTTGAAGTCCCCTTTAAAAATAATGCCTTGAGGATATTTTTTCCCTAATACCATTTAAAGAAACTTGAAAGCATATGGCTCTTGAAGTGCACAGGGTTCTAATGAAGTAATCAGCGGCACTGCTCATACGCACACTTCCACCAGGAGCTTTCAAACCCAACCCGGCTCAGCCTTTTGAACGAAGTGAAATTCTGCGAAAACGCCTGCCCGCCATCTGCCAGTGTCAAGGCTTAGGAGCTATTGTAGGAAAGTGGTGACTTTCAACCTTTGAAGGATGGAAGGTGCTAGAAAGGTTGTGTCGGGATCAGAACTGTCAGTAGCCAGGCATATCAATCTTGTAAGCTTGGAAGACAACTCAAGACAAATATTCCTCCGCAGTGCAGCCTCCTTCCAGAGCACGGGAGAAGAAAATAAAGTTTCTTTATAGGGTTCTATTTGATGTAGTCCCTAGCAGCCCAGCCATTACCTTAGGTGATTCTCTACATAGGCAGCAAAAACTAAATAAAACAAAAACATGGGATATTAATGCACTTTCCCTGGAACTGGGTACAGCATGCTGTTCTCCTGCAGTTTTGCAATGGATGTTCTAAATCTATCATAATTAAAATCACACTTCTTCGGGCACAACCTCGTTAGTGCCGAAATATCACATCTTGCACTATTTCCCTGGGATTTTAGCAAAACAAGTAATGATTCTTTTGATTATTGGAGCAATTTGTGCTATTATGACTGCCAAGTAAGCATGCAACTGTTTAAAAGAACCAGAATCAGCACTTGATTTTTTTTTTTTTTTAAATTCCTGTTTCGGTTTAGCAGATATAAAACTTTGGGGCTTTGGGCAGTCTGGGCAAACTTACTCCACTCACACCTACAAAAGCTCCTTTTCCACAAGGTGAGGTGAGAAGTCAATTGTGCCAATTACTCAGATTTGGACAGGTGCCCTGCTCTCTCCTGGTCTCGACATGCTCAGATGACGTTTTTGAGCCTGAAGTGTCCAAATGTTCCTAAACCCTCTTGTGTACTTACTTATCCGAACGACATGATTTTGTTCATTCAGTAGTTCCACTGACATTTGTCAGGCAGTGTTGTAGGCTCTGCAAATCCAGTAGTGAACAGGACAGACAAATGGGAGTGATGAGATCTAATGAATGCTTCTGGCTTATTTAAATGGTTGGTCTGGGGGCCCAAGTGAAAGTAGGAAAACCAGGAAGGAGGCTCCTACTGAGGTCCAGGTGAGGGAGAAGACAGTAGCTCAGGAGGAAATGAGGCTAAGCAGGTGGATTTTGTATTCCCGGCAAAAGCAGAGCTGACCAACTTGCTGATGTATTAAATGTGGGATGTGAGGTGAAGAGCAGAATCAGAGGACACACCCAGGCTATTGGCCAGAATCCCAGCATGGAGGATGGTGCCACTTACTGAGATGGGAAGGGCTGGTGGGTACCACCTCGTCCTGGGAGTGAGTTTTGTTTTGGTTACGTTAAGACTGAGAAATTGTCAACATCCAAGTGAAGATTCAGTTGGACAAAGAAGTTTAAATGTCCTTCTTTAGTCTCACTATTTTCCCAGATTCACAGATTTTATACGTGTTAAAATAGAAATAATTCTAGAAATGTTATGCCTATCTGTCGCATGACAAATGTCCTTGGCAAAAATGGAGAAATTAGTGATGGGCATGTTATAATCTCTGACTTTTTTTTGAAGACCATGTCCGAGCAGACACTGGAGATATATACTGGTAAGACGCACTATGGATTCAGGCCTATCAGCAAGTGTAGGAGGCCAGTTAAACAACCTTAACGTGCCAGAGTGATAAAGGCTTTGTAGCCTACGAGGTATTTTTGATGAGACCAATTTGATTCTTCATATCCTTTTTACAAACATTATTTCCAAAGCAACTAGTTTTTAAAGGATGGGAATACATTTCAAAATCCAGGGCAGAAGGACCCATGCATCTCAGAACACATCTATTCCCAGACCTGAAAGTCTGAAGGACACTGTTGTTTAAGAAGGTTTAATTTGAACTCTCTAAGGAGGCAAAAGCTCTCCCTGGGTCACGCAGCTGTGCAATTGGCCTGGTCTCTGGCACAGGTCTGAGTTTATGATCAGGAGAAAGGAAGATGATCTGTAGAGCTTCTTACGGGCAGAGTGTCCTGGTAAATATTTAGAGAATATTGGTCTACTTTGCAAAAGTTCCCCTTTAGAAAGCACTTCAGCAGAATATTGTGGGTGCACACTTTCCCAAAGCAATGACCTTCTCCTCGTAGCTGTGGGAGGGCTGCTACTCGTGTTTGGTTTCTTTAATCCCAATAAAGCAGCCAGGAGGGCTTAGGTAGTAATTGATTTATAAGAAATTATAATAAAGCTTCAGCAATTTGAATGCTGTGAGGTGGATTGTACAGAGGCAGGGTACCTAAACTTAGAAGTGAGCATTATGACAATCTTGTGGTTTATCTACCCTTGGAATCAATTTTGTCATTTTTAATTGACCGATTTTCCCTTGTTTGCTTAACATTTATTAATTGATTGTTATGCTCATGCAATTAATTTGAAGCTGGCAAGTTTAACGCAGAGAAATTAATTTTCTTTTACCAACATGCCACTTAAAGTACATTTTTGGAAGCCTGGGTTACCAGGAAATTACCTTCAAATTAATCAACAAGGAAATTAGATGGTAGTGTCCCTTGACATCTGTCAATCCAAAATGTCAGCATCTTCCTTTTGTTTGCATGAGTTTTTCCGCTGAGTAAGGAATAAGGAAAACCCTGGATATTAACGTACAACTACCTTGCATCTTAATAGGCAGAAAAAGGGAAGTAGTTTCTTTGTATAAAAATGCAGTGTTTAGGGCAGTGCCTGTGGCTTAGAGGAGTAGGATACTGGCCCCATATGCCGGAGGTGGCGGGTTCAAACCCAGCCCCGGCCCAAAACTGCAAAAATAAATAAATAAATAAAGACAGTCTCACTTTATAAAAAAAAAAAAAAAATGCAGTGTTTAAATGAACTTTATTTTTCACTGAGAGTAATTTCTGTCATTTTTATAGACAAATAGGGAACTGCTACAGAATTCCGTGGAAAGGATTATATGAACTTGACCTGAGATCTGGGAAGAAAACTGTGAGGACGTTCACTCACTCATTCATTCATTCAGTCACTGTTTAATTAACCTGTACCAGGTGCCTCTCGGAGCCAGGCACTGGTGCCAGCATAGTCACGGAGGGGTCCACAGTCCATCTCTCTCTGCCCAGCAGAGTGTAGCCTGGGCTAGGATGGAAAGGAGAATGAAAGAAATGACTGACAAGCCTCTCCAGAGAGGGTGAAGAAGGAAAGGGAGTTGGACCAGCGTTCAACTAGTTACTCAGCTTGAACCTTCGACTGCTCTTTATTTTTGGTAGCTTTTCCATTTTGTCAGCCTTCAAAAGTAGAATTGTCGAGCGCATCACTTCTCTTGGACTCATCCTGGACTCTCTGTTTCTCACTTCCCAGATCCGGTCATCTAGGCCTGGGAATCTCTGTACCTTGTCCTTAGTTCTGGCTCTGTCTTCATTCCAAGTGCCGTGACTCTAACACAGACTATGAAACGCTATGTCTGGACAGTTTGGTCTCTCTCATTTTATCCCACGCTGGTCTGTCCTGCACTTTGAGGTCAGGTTCATTGTCCCACGGCATCTTTCCTCTAAGGAAAGGAAGCCAGGAAGGATATGGTTTCCCTCCCTGACTTGTGTAACTTTGGGGCAGCAACATGACTTGTCCACGCCTCAGTTTCCCATTCCCAAAGGGGAATGACCCTTGCTGTCCTTGTCTCACAGAGTTGCTGAATAAGTAGCTTGAAAAAGGTGTAGCACCATGTAGGTATAAAGTATCATTACTGCCGCTATCACTACTCAACAACCTTGATCGATTCTAGGGTAGTCATAATTAAGCAGTCAGAGCACACAGACCATGGGAGGCTGTGACAGCTGAGTCCCACCTTCACCACTTGGCTTGTCTTCTGTGACGCCCCTCCCTAGACTCCAAATGTTTTGCGTTCAATCTCTTGAATCTGCCTTGTGTTTACCTTGTCCTTATCTTTGTTCATACCACATTTCAGCCCAGGCATTCCTATCTCCTTCCCTCGGTGGAAATAATATTCATTTCCTGAGGTCTGTATCAAACCTCTTTCCTCTTCCAGGCCACTCTAGAGCCCAAAGCTGCCCTCTTCCCTTTGAACTCCCACTACTGTCTCTACCACCCCATCAGCACTTGGTATGGAGACCAAGGACTGTCATCTCCCTGGCTTTGCCTTTGTCTCCGACTCTCTGTTTTCCTCTTGAAGGCACAAACAGTCTTTTATTCTGTGTACCCTAAAAGGACCAGCATACTGAGGGTGACTGAGGACGCAGATCCTCTTTACCTGTCTACTGCATGACATCATGGAGCCCTTAACTTTACTTCTTTCAATCCTTACAATAGCCTCTGAGGTAGGTAAGACAATATTAGGATCACCATTCTATCAATAAGGAAACAGAGCTGAGGAGATGAAGGTTTTGGTTATGATCACAGCGCAAGTGGAATCCTGATGTCCCTCCAAGTACAGCGCTCTCCTTCACAGACTCCACGCCCTGCATCTCCTGTTAGTCCTAAAACTCTTCCCCTCTGCCTTCTGCTCCAAGAGCCTGTCGACATGAAATTCTCTCTAGAAATCGTACTAGTAAGATTCTTCTCCAAGGTCAGTTACTTGGGCACTTCAAGAACCCACCCCACTGGGCCTCTGAAAAATGTGTAGCAAGTTGACTAGACAGTAGGTGGGTTTGGCTTATCCTGGCCCTGAAGAGAACACTCTTTACCTTTTCTACGCTAGGGAACTCAAAGTCTGTGTGTGACTAATGGATGACTCTGGCAACTGATTACTTTATTTCATTGAAAAGACGGAAACCTAAAGGTTTCAATCCCTACCCCTCCAAACTTTATTTTGACATTTGATGTCCATGTTCCAGGTGGGGCCTAATGGGAGGTGATTGGCTGAGAGATAGCAACTGTTCCCAAGGAAGGGAGAAGAGATCGCATTCTGGATGTGTCCTGAAGAGATTAATGCCCTCGATTAGGGATAGGCGTGCTGTCACTCTACAGTTTCCAGGAGAGCTGGTTGGTTGAGCCTGGCGCTTCCCCGCCCCCACCTTGCCTCCTCTCTTGCCACGTGGGCTCTGCACTGGGTCCCCTTTGCCTTCTGCCCCGAGTGGAAGCAGCCTGAGGCCCTCTCCAGAAGCCAAGCAGATGCTGGCGCCATGCTTCTTGTACAGCCTGTGGAACCATAAGCCAAATAAACCTCTTTTCTTTATAAATTACCCAGTCTCGGCACTCCTTTATGGCAACACAGAACAGACCAAGACAACAGCATTCGCACCAGACGGTTGATCTTAACATTAACCAAAGTAAGCAACAGCGGCAAGGGGCCCTCAGAGGTCCGTCTCGCCTGCCTGGTCTGTTGTGCAGCCTAATTACATCAACCGTGGTCCAAGGCCACTTCCATATCATCCTTTCCCCTGAGGCAACCCACAGACCCCACTGCCAGGACAAGGTCTTGTTAGTAACTTCCAGCTATGCGCCTCTTCTTATTTTATGAGCATACTTTCTACTTTTGCCCTTTTCAGAAATAAAGTGGGTAGTCTGGAGGCTTCTATTAAAAGTAGTCACAAAAATGACTATTTTTTGTCACAAAAATAAATGCACCAAGAACAGACATAAAATGAGAAAAAGATCAATTCCTAGTGATAAACATAAGCTAAGCCAGTATCTTCTGAATTGCTAAAACCTTAGATTTCACAGTTATTATATAATCCTATAAAGATAATACTGGGTATTCACAGTCACTTAGAATTTACAAAATATTTTCACTCATCTTACCTTAATTAACCTCATGATAACTCTGTGATGTTTCCGAAGAGGTACTATTATCCTTTTTAACAGACTCAGGCAGGCTAAATGAGTTCCCCAAGGTCAAATACGTACCAAGCAGCAAAAGCAGGACTAAAACCCGCTTCTGTTGACTGTAAGGCCAGGGCTCTTAGAAGTCTGCCAAGTCCCCCAAAGTAACAAGAATCATCTCCACTTGGCTAACTCCCACTGCCCACACTGAAAGATGTGGCCTGCTGTATCCGTGGTCTTTTCTGTGAGATTATCTCATGGCACTTCCCCCGACTTTCTCTGAGTAAATAGCCCAATGAGAAAGGTGCGTGTTTCACAGTGTCCCCAAATGGTCCATTTCATCAGTCCTACCTCATAACTGTCAAACACCACAACTATACATCTTTTAGCTCTAAATTCTCTGATTTTAAAGATGGTGAAGAATATAAGGGGAGAATCTTAGAAGAATCTGGGGTACAGTAGAACCTCCATAATGGACCATGTCCCTCCGCTGACCACCTCCTTAAGTTGACCTAGTTTTCATAGCCCTGACATGCATCACATGTACGTGTCAGTACAGGAGGCCTGGTTCCTTACGCTGACCACCTCCGTATGTTGACCAGTTTGTGCCAGCCCTTGGGTCAACTTACAGAGATTCTACTGTAATTGTTCTTTGATATGTAAGGACAGTGAAGATGCTTTGCCATTCTCTGTGGTGGATGAGGTTTGTACCTCTGTCTTTCTGGAAGGTCAGTGGGGTGGGGGATGGGCACAGCGATTCCAGGCCTGGCATGAAGTATTGCCCGCATGGCATGGAAGCTGGGGCCCCACTGCCCCCCCCCCCAAGCTGTCCATGCAGATGAGGTCCAGAGGGGAGGGAGCTGGGGGGAATGACCGGAGGACCTCCCGGGCCTCTCTAGGAGGTGAAGCGTGTCTTTAATGTCGGCCTTTCCTATGTCCCGTGCCCAAGGACTCGGTTCCTACTGTGCTGATCCCCACGCTCCCACATCACACTCCTTTCCATTTTCGCAGCCTTCCTGCTCCCCGGTGCTCAGTTTTAAAGACCATCAGGGAAAGCCCTCCAGTCTCAGCGCTCCACCGCAGCACGGAGGGCGGTTGCTCAGCTGCTCTCACTCAGCCCATCTTTCCCAGCCGCCACCTTCAGGGTTCCTGGACACCTCCAGTGAGCACGTCTCCCGCTGTGCATCTGACTGGCTGCTTTATTTTCCTAACGGCCTCAGGAATCAATATCTCTAGGATCAGCGATTTCAGAGGATTATTCGGTCTCCATCCCTTGCGCCTATTCTGGCTGAGGGTCCATTCAGCTCCAGCACTGGGAGCCAAGGGAGGCCCAGCCTCAGGGATGGCTGACTTTCCCTAGGAAAGGACACCTCCACATCCCGCTGCTCTCGGGGTGTGGTCATTTGCCTGCACTCTGGGAGAGAGGGGGAAGATTAGAGGGAACAGGTTTGGGAAGTAAAGACTCAGGGAAAAACAGATCACTTCCCCAAGAAGAGTTCTCTTTGGGTTTGCCTGTCCTAGCCACTAAAGTCAGACAAGGAATCTGTAGATTTTTCGGGATATATATTTTCCTGCTTTGTAGGGTACTGGCGACTGTGCTGTCTGATAAAAGCTGTGACTAAATGAAGCCTACGGTTTGTATTCCCACAGCCCTGACTCTATTGGCTACCTCCCCTGCCCCGCCCCCCCCTGGCTCTGGAAGGTTCATTACTTACAGTTACTGCAGAATCAATCTGAACTGGCCAAAATCAGTGATGGAATTTACAGCATAATAAATGCCCTGCCGCACAAATGCAGTTACACATGAAAGGCTGGGGAATGTTCTTTTGAGCAATTCTTCTACATTGTGGAGTATACTTTTTTTTTTTAAATCAATTTAACAGAATCATCTTAAGCATATTTTGAGAAGGATAATCCTGACAGCTACAGAGCAGATTTTCCCCGAGGCAGGTATTGCTGCAGAAAAACAATATTATTGATAAAAATCTTAGCCTATTGGACCTTGGAAGGGAAACTAAATACATCTTTTTCATTTTTCACACCCACCCTTTAGAGCTCTGTTTTCTTAACCTCACATTGCTTTCCACTTTCTCTTTGAATTTGTATTTTTATAAAAGTGTTTCAACACTTCTGGAAGCACACTAATGAACTGTGCTTTAAGAAGAATCAGCCGCCCCAAAGTTGGCTTCGAGAGGCAGGCAGAATTTGAAGTGCACTCAGAGGAGAATGCACAGATTGGGGTATCAATGAATTTTCCTTTTTAAAACTCAGTAAGTTAAAAGATTACGTTGGTATCTGGCCCATTTTTCTTGGTAAGTGCCCATATTATGGGTGAATCTTGTTTTACAGCATTCTGATATACAGAGAGTTGAACTTGAGCATGAAATGTTGAAAAAAAAAATATCAGAAAGACAGATGGTAGGCCGTCCTCCCCAAAACTCAATTTCATATTATGCATGTGATTGCTAATCGGCAAGCACTAAAAAACAATTTTCCTTGGCGGAGAAGGGCTGATAAATTGTCAACATAAAGTTAGACTGTGGTTGCTCCAGTGATCGAAAGCTTGTCTGTGAGTTTGGTCCCATCAAAGTCAGCTTCTTACAACCGTATCAAAATTTATGAATGCATATGTCTATAAAGTGACTAAAAATAACCCATAATGCATGTTTGTTTATTGTGCATCAGCTCTATGTTGCTTCGGTACATGCAAAAATCCCAAATGTATACCCAAACCCATTTTGGTCTAGTTCTTTTCTAGCCTCTGCATATGAAAATGGGTCAAGAGCCAGTTGGGGATGTGATTTTTCCCTTCTATCCTGAGAGCTTGAAAAAAAAAATCTGCTCTTAAATGGCTCTTGCATGGTTTGGGAGTATACTCCACAGAGTTATGCTTGCTTTGTGGTGACAGAAGTAGATGTTTGAGAGCACTGATTATCTGGAGAAGAAAAAGATGTTTGAGAAAGAAAAATAAATAAAATGAACAGATTAAAAAAAAAAAAGCCCTCAGCTAATGATCTACAAAACAAAGCACCCAAGTTTCATAGTATCATCGACAGAAAGATAAAGCCCATGCAGATGCTGCCAAAATAGGGAGAAAATTTATTCGTTGAAATTTTGTTTACAAAAAAGTAAGCATTCAATCCAGGAATTTTGTGAGGAGCAGGAGAGAGAAAGAGTGAAATTTGCTTATATGGAAAATTCTGTAGCAATATATTGTATGTGGTTTAAAAAGAAAACACTTATCATATCAAGTATTCGTAGGGTTACAAAACTCCTCTTTTAAGTCATCAGTTACTGTTCACTGGAGAACAGTTTAATTGCAGATCAGTTGTAACTGATGTGATGTTCACAGATCTCACTGGAACAAAGAGTTTAGGTGCTCAGATAACATTATTTCTCAAGGTTCCTATCTTTAGTAGAGAGCCTTAGGGTTAGTAGCCAACCAAAATCAGAAGTGACTTGAAGAATAAATCATTTTTCATATGTGAAAAAGGTCATCATCTTTGAAGCCAGACAGAGGGTTTACTAAAAGGTATGTTTAAGAGAAAGCTTAGGCTGGTGGAAATGTTAAGTTTTGTTTACATTGTGTCAAGTAGAAATTTACAAGAATCCTGATACTGACCTTGTGTAGACCAAGTACTTAGGTGACTGAGGTCTATGTGATGTTTCTTACCTTGGATTCATTTTGTAATACCAGATTTCCATGCATAAAGATTTTAGATTATTTTCCCTCGAGTTACTATAGGAAGATCATGTTCCTCCTCTTAGAATGTCTATTGATACAAGCAATCTCAGATTCAGGGAAAAAAAATTCCTGCACTCATATTGGAAATGGTGGAAGGAAAAATAAATTGGAGCAGATTCCAAAAGGAATTATTCACTGACTGACTTAAATTCACATCCTTATTCTCTTACCTTACACACTGAGAACAACTGTCATGTTCTTCCCGTTAGAAAATCATGCTCTTTCTCTTAAAGTGATTCCAGGGAATTTTGTTAATATGAAACATTCCTAATCTTTATCCCTGTTACCCTGAAAACCGTGAGTAGCCCACACAGCTGACATTACACCAAATGAAGACTCCTTGTCCTGTCTACATTGGCCGAGTCAGCTCAGATGTGTCTACTGAGCACTGGATTTATTTCTGCTCAATGTACTTGGTGCCCTGGTCTCTTTGCGGACACCATCCCCTCTGTGTAAATTTCCCTTCCTTAGTATCTGTAGGGTGGGCCTATCCTTAACGAGCTGGTTAAAATGATGCTCTGTTTGAGAACTCCTCTCCTACCAGACAGAATTATTTATTCTGCCCTATTATTTATTCATCCTATTGCCTTTGGAACGTACCTGTCTTATAGCACGGATCACATTCTCTCATAATCCTTTCTTTGTGTGCTGCCTAGTCTGGACCAAAGACACGGTTTTCTCCATCTCTGTCTCCCCAGGACCCAGTACAGTGTATAATACACACAGGTACACGATCAGCATTGACTACGTGATTGAGTGAAATCAATTCCTAAACACTTTGAATAAAGGGTGATGTTGAGGAATGAAAACTGTGGCTCATTCTTGGTTCCACTGGACTCCTCTTTTGTCTTCTCCAGGTGTTATGTACTGATACAGCTTGTTTTTCAAAAAAGTTTACATTTCTGTAAATGTAAAGCTTTGGGGAAAAACTACATTCTGAAACGCTAGTTGGAACAATTAAAATTAGTTATTTCATATCGGTCTGGAAGGAACTGAAGTAGATCAGCTCTAGGGTCAGCATATGCCTTGTTCAGCTTTCTTTAAAAGGCATGGGGAGTAATAAAGCTTTCCATTTTGGCTTCAGCGAAATACTACTGCTGAAATATCACCTCATTTTTGATGCCAGTGGTGATTTTTTTCTTATCTTCATGATGTCAAAAGGGAATTATTATTATTAAAATGACAGGTTACTAATGATGCTGTAAAAGAAAAAAAAGAGGACTAGCTGAAATCATCATAACCTAAACACCCAATACCCTCTTGCCTGCGCCTCACAGCTCGGTACTTTGAACAGAGTCACTTTGCAATATCACAGCAGTGTAAAAATTATTCTAGGCAGGAAGTATTTCAAGAGCAGGTGTATGTGAATTTCCCACTAGCAGAGCACCATCCTTTTAAAGTTTTTAGGACTAAATGGCATGATTGGTAGGTGTAACTTATGAATGCAAGAGGGAAATGATGCTTTGGGGGCCAAAATGTTTCTTGGGCCCTTATGGCCACTTCCATTGATGTTTTCCCAAGGTGAAAACCACTATGGAGGGAAAAGATTGGACCAGGGGCCTCTCTAGGCTTAACAGCAGGTCAGCCCTCCATGGGACAATGACCGTCTGGTCTGTTAATTCTGGGCTTTACTCTTTTTTTTCACTTACTGAATGCCTTGCTGTCGGTTTGTGTCTACTTTAGGGTTCTAATTCTCCCTGGTTGACAGAGAGCTCCCTGAGTGCCTGAGAACTGGAAGTGCGAGGTGCTGCCTAGATATCAAATCCACAGAGCTTAATATACCTCCACTGTGCCAAGGTGCTTGGCCACGGTGGGTCCTTGGGCAATTTGTATCACTTTCCACAGCTTTTCAATGGAGAGAAAAGATGCATTTCATTGAGAAGATAGTAATTCATAATAAAGTAGCAATTCAAGGATGAATATTTTATATTTCCATGATACCTTTCTTTGAGAGTTTGACAATTACCATATTGTTAATTCCATTCATCATTAAAGGGCTTTATCCAGGACTCAATTGCCTATAGGTCTATTCTGGGTGGAGTAAAGGTTTTATATTCCTTCAAGTGGAAACTTATAACCATTTCAGACAATGCTGGCAAAGGTGTTTCCCAATAAGACAACTGTAAAAAAAAAAAAAAATTAAAGGGAAGATCGAGAAATTTAATAAGAACATGATGCTGTATGTTATTTGGCATAAAGAGAAGAGTGAGCACATATTGTGTTAAAGTTAGTGAGGAAAAGAAATTTGCCACCTTATTTCATAGAATAAGGCAAAGGAGTATGTCTCTCTAATCATCATTTTTTTTTGTTCAAGTTATTCTCTAGATTGATTTCTCAGTGTCTGAGTGGCTTTAGTCCATCCAATAATCTCTCTAAGCACAAGGTACAAAAAGTTCATTGAACTCTCCCTAAAAATTACAAAATTCCTTCCAGACCTCTTGCCCTTGTGGCATTGACTTGGTTAAATCTTTCCTGGAATAGTTCCAGTTCTCAAACTGGCCTTGGCCACAGGACAATGTGACGTACTTGGAGATCCTGGATGGCCCTTGTTGGAACTTCTAGGCCAATTCTCTTCCCAGGAATAAGGCTATTCCTGAGTAAGCAGATCCTCTATTCCGTCCTAGCCAAATGTTCCAAAGTGGCTACAGGCTACAGGGGATGCAATCTCAACCAACCATCAATCAGTAAGGAACGCTGAAGGCCTGTCCTATTGTTTACTTTGTTTTTATCAAAGAAATAGAGGCCCAGAATAATCAGGCTGCTTGTCCGATGTTTCAGAACAAGTAAGGAGCAAAATGCTGGTAGAAGGATGAAGTTTTCTGACTCTACCCACCAGGTGTGCCCCTATTAAACCACTCTGTTTTTCATGACTTCTACAAGGAATCATAAGTTTGAAGGACATTCGACAAGGGGCTGTTGAGGACTGTTAAATATATTCAAAACTACCAAGTAATAATCAAGTGTCTCTTGATTGTACTTCCAGAGCTCTAGCCACTAGAATTGGGTACAAGTAGGGTACAAGTTAAATACACGTTGATTTTTTAAACAACTATGATAGCATGAAAAAATATGTCATAGAATGTGTCAACCATTAATGAAGCATTTTTAAAAGGGAAAGGAAGAACACTTCAACTTACAGTATTATCAGGGCCTAGAAGCTAAAAAGTAACATAATTCCATTGGCTGCACACTCTCATCTCAGGACTTAAAGGAAGGAATATGTTGTGGCCTTAGTACAAATTGTGTCTAATATTTATAAATTCCTACATATTTTTAAACAAATATTTATTGAATTTCAACTGTGTGCCTAGAACTGTTCCAGGAACTTCCATTTCCACTGCAGTGGGAAAGAAAAACTATGTGCAAGTGAAATGTATAAAATAGCGTCTGGTTGTGTTACATGCTACGAAGAATAGTAAGGACCAGGCTAAAGCAGATACATGTGAGCAGTTACATTTGGGGAGGTTAAGGGAGTGACACTGGAGCAGAAATCTGAATGAATGCAAATTTGACCTACAGGGATATCTCAGGGAAATATATACTCTAGGGAGAATAAAAAGCAGGTGTGAAGGCCCTGCTAAAAGGGAGGTGTAAATGCTGCTAGAAATTAAATGCTAACTTGTAAGGTTTGACAATTAAGTGCCAGACTCATCCTAGAAAAAGTGTTCCATACCTCATCGCTGAATCGCTAAGGATACTTTCAAAGTACTCCCCTTGGGAAGCTGTGCACCATTGCCAGTGCCTAGTCCATCTTCACAGCTGTTTTGGAACTCTTTCAGGAATGGCCATCAGAATTGCTGTTGTATTGAAAGTCATTAAAGCATCTTCCTTTCAATATTTCCTTTATCATTAGGTAAAGAAAAAAGTCACTGGGGGCCAAATTAAGTGAGTAGGGAAGGTGTCCTAAAGTTGTTTTCATTGGCTAAACAGTCTCTCACAGACAGTGTTGTGGGAGCTGGTGCATTGTCATGATGCAAGGGCCATGTCTTTCTCATGCCATGATTTTCAGTTAAGATTTTCCTGTTTCTCTATTGATGTTTACTTGGTCTGCTATGCTTATTACAGTTAGCCAACAATTTTGACATATAGTCTGATAAATTTTTGTAATGTTTTCATCAGGTCTGCTCATTATTCCCTGCCCTGACCTCTCTTCATCAGTGGTGCTGTCTCTCCCCTCAGAAAAACATTAATCCATCTGTTCATTGCCACTTTTGTCATGGACTTTCCCCCCACTAACTTGGACTAACAAGTCCCTGATTTCACTTCCACTCTTGCCAAATTTAACAAGAAATTTAATGTTTGTTCATTGTTCTAATTCAAGCTCTGACATTCTCATGATGGCACACAGAAACATGCAACAGTAATAAATGCCGCTCAGCAAGACATTTCTGCACATGGACATTAACATAGCTGATGAGATGCTGATATACCAAGGTTATGAAACCTACCACATTGTTTGTACAGAGCTGCCAAAATTAAACGTATGGTGCCATGTTTGTGAACTTGTCTGACCTTATGTGTGTAAATGTGTATATGTATATATGTATGTGTGTGTATATACATATATATTTATGGGTCGTATAGACAATTAGCAACTATGAGCCAAAAGCAAGGTCTGCAGCATGGCAACTTAGAGACAGCTCATCGGTAGTTCAGATTAAATGAAGCCCCAGGCACACAAACAAGGTCAGACAATTAAGTTCACAAACTTGGCACCATATGTTTAATTTTGGCAGCACTGTACAAACAACTTGGCAAGGTGTCATAACCTTGGTATATTAGCATCTCGTCAGATGTGTTAATGTCCATCCATGTATGGCAATGTCTTGCTGAGTGGTGTTTATTACAGTTGCTTGTTTCTGTGTGCCATCATGAGAATGCAAGAGCTTGAATTAGAGCAATGAACAAACATTAAGCCAGGGCAGCCCAAAGCTTTTCCCTTAAATATTACACAGAGGGTTGGGAACTGATTATACAGATGATTGTTTTGTGTAAATAAGGGTGTTGTTACTCAAATGAGACCATTCTTTTAGTCTGATGATAGGAGAGGGTATACACAGAGAGATAGGAAAGATGTGGTTTATTCCTTGTCCCCTAGAAAGTCAGTCATAAGAGAGATGGACTCCAGAATCCTGGCTTTTTTCCTCTACTTGGAATGAGTCAGCAGAATCCCCTATGGAATGTGGCTAGTATCTCTCAGATGCAGCAGAGTTCAAGCCCACAGTGACAATTTGCCTTCCCCACAGGGTTCAATTTATGCAACATAGATGCTCTAGGCTAACCAACCTTGGAGCCTTGCAGGCTTTGGAGCCTAGTAGTGCCATTTATTTTAGAGGTCAACATCAAATTGGCTCTGCCCCTACTTAATTTCCTGCATTAAAGGGCTGTATTAGTCTTGCTATGATGCTAAATCAATTCCAAAGAAAACCATTTGGTATGAGCTACTTTTGTTAAAGGAAGGATGACATATTTCAGTCACATTTTGTCCCTAATAATCAAATCAATATTCAGAACACTTAAACAAGAAGAAATTTCCCAGAAACAAATGCATTTTTCATATTTGGAAGAAGTCACTTATTATTGTAAAGCTCATATAACCTTCAGGACATAATCTAAAATATTCTTAAATTGCTACTTTCCATAGTTACAGGTAAATTGGCAGAGATATAGAAGTTAAGTTCCTGGATAGCCAAGGCTCACCTTTATCAAACTTATCATAGAGTTCCATAAATATGAAATTTCATGTTTGGACATGATTGTGTGTTCACTGTGGGCCAGGCATCATGGAAAGCGCTTTCCCTGCATTCTCCCACTTTATTTCACAAAAGTCTTACAAAGGTTTTATGGAACTCTTACTTTACAGGAGAGGAAAGAGATACATAAAGAAGTTAACTCACTTAAAATCATAGACCTAGGAATGTAGGACTAAAGCCAAATCCCTGGATGTCTGCCAGCACAGCTGTGCCCCAGCAGAGTAGTTTTGAGGTACTAAGGGTCACCTGGGGTCATGTAAAGGCATACTTCATATTTCTGCATTTTACTTCTTTGCACTTTGCAGATACTATATTTTTCTTTACAAATTGATGGTTTGTGGCAATCCTACATCAAAGATGTTTTCTGGTGCCATTTTTCCAATAGCATATGCTAACTTTAAGTCTCTGTGTCACATTTTGGGAATTCTTGCAAAATTTCAAACTTTTCCATCATTATTACATCTGTCATGGTGATCTACAACCTTTGATATCACTACAGTGTTTTGGGGTGCCAGAAACCATACCATCATAAAATGTTGATGTTTAATTGTTAAATGTGTGTGTTCTGACTCTTTTACTAACTGCCGATTACCTGGTCTGTCTGCTTTTCCTTGGGGCTCCCTACTCCTTAAGACACAAGGAATATTGAAATTAGGCCACTTAATAACTCTACAGTGGCCTGTACATGTTCCAGTGGAAGGAAATGTCACACATCTCTCACTTTAAGTCAAAATCTAGAAATAATTAAGCTTAGTGAGGAAGGCAGGTCAAAAGCCAGGACAGGCTGAAAGCTTGGCCTCTTTCACCAGATAGCCAAGTTGTGAACGTGAAGAAAAAGTTCTTGGAGGAAATGAAAAGTGAGTACATGAATGATGAGAAAGCCAAATAGCTGATATGGAGAAAGTTTGTAGGATCTGGATAGAAGATCACACCAGCCAGAATATTCCTTCAAGCCCCAGCTTAATCTGGAGCAAGGTCCTATCTTTCTTCAATCACATGAAAAGTGAGAGAAGGGGAAGCTTCAGAAGAAAAGATGGAAGCAGAGGTTGCTTTGTGAAGTTTAAGAAAAGAAGCTGTCTCCATAATATAAAAGTGTGAGATGAAGCAGCAACCTTAACATAGAAGCTGTAGGAAGTTATCCAGATTGTTGATGGATAAGATCGCCGATGAAGTTGGCTTCACTAAACAGCAGATTTTCAATGTAGCGAAAGCAACTTTTTGTTGAAAGAAGGTGATACCTAGAACTTTCAAAGCTAGAGAGGAAAAGTCAAGGCCTGCTTTCAAAGCTTCAAAGAACAGGATGATTCTCTTGTTGGAGGCCAGTGTAGCTGGTGATGGTAAGCTGAAGCTAATGCTTGTTTATCATTCTGAAATTCCTACGCGGTGCTTAAGAATTTTGGTAGATCTGGTGACTCACGCCTATAATCCCAGCACTCTGGAAGGCCGAGGCGGGTGGATTGCCTGAGTTCAGGAGTTCAAGATCAGTCTGAGCTAGAGTGAGACCCTGTTTCTTAAAATAGCTGGGTGCTGTGGTGGGGACCTATGGTCCCAGCTACCTGGAAGGCTGAGGCAAGAGGATGGCTTAAGCCCAAGAGTTTGAGGTTGCTGTGAGCTATGATGCCATAGCACTCTACTGAGGGTGACAAAGTGAGATTCTATCTCAAAAAAAAAGAAAAAAAAAAGAATTATGGTAAATCTACTCTGCTTGTGCTCTAAAAATGAACAATAAAGTCTGGATGACAACATGTCTGTTTACAAAATGGTTTGCTGAATATTTTAAGCCCACTACGGAGACCTACTACTCTGAAAAAAAGATTTCTTTCAAAATGTTACTGTTTATTGACAATGCACCTGCTTACAGGAGAGCTGGGTTGGAGCTGTACAAGATTAATGTTTTCACACCTGCTAACATAATATCCATTCTACAGATCATGGATCAAAGAGTAATTTTGACTTTCAAATATTATCATGTAAAATATATATTTTGTAATATGGCACACCAAGCTGCCATAGATAGTGATTCCTCTGATGGATCTGAGCAAAGTAAATTGAAAGCCTTTGGAAAAGATCCACCATTCTAGATACCATTAAGAACATCCGTGATTCATGGGATGTGGTCAAAATATCAACAGTCACAGGAGTGTGGAAGAAGTTGATTCTAAAACTCGTGGATGAATTTTAGAGGTCCAAGATTCTGGTGAAGGAAGTAACTGCAGATGTGGTGGAATGAGCAACAAAACTGGAGTTGGACGTGGAGCTTGAGGGTGTGAGTGGATTGCTGCAAGCTTGTGATCAGACTTGAACAGATGAGAAGTATCTGCTTACACAATAGCAAAGACAGCGGTTTCTTGAGATTGAAACTACCGGTGAATATAACGTGAATGTTGTTGAAATGACAAGAAAGGAATTAGAATAGTCTATAAACACCAGTGAGAAAGCAATGGTGGCAGGATTTGAGAGGATTGTCTCTGATTCTGAAAGTGCTACGTTAGGTAAAATGCTGTCAAACAGCATCATGTCCTACAGAGAACGATGTATGAAAGGAAGAGTCGGTTGATATAGCAAACATCATTGTTGTCTTATTTTAAGACATTGTCACAGCCACCCCGACTTTCAGCAACCACCACCCCGATCAGTCAATGCCCAATCACATCAAGGCCAACACCCTCCACCAGCAAAAAGATTATAACTTCACCGAAGGCTCAGATAATTGTTAGCTTTTTTTTTTTTTAACTAATAAAGGATTTCAAAATTAAGATAGGTGCACATTTCTTTTTTTAGGCATAAGGTTATGCACACTTAATAAACTGTTGTTGTGTAAATAAAATTTTTGTATTTGCTGGGAGACAAAAAAATTCATGTAACTCACTTTATTGCAATATTTGCTCTGTTGCAGTGGTCTGAAACTGAACTTGCAACATCTCCGAGGTGTGCCTGTTTCTGGAAGCATTTTCATAACTGCTGCTTTAGACCTCCAGATTAAAAGATGACTTTATGGAAACAAACTGTGGACCTCTGTAGTTGTTGTTAGGGCATCTCAGCACATCAGAGGGTGCTAGGCCTGAGACAAATGAACTGTACTTGTGTGCACGTTTTAGTTCTTAAGTTTTATTTTTTAAAAACTAATTTAGGATGGCACCTGTGGCTCGAAGGAGTAGGGTGCTGGCCCCATATACTGGAGGTGGTGGGTTCAGACCTGGCCCCGGCCAAAAACTGAAAAAAAAATAAATAAATAAAAATAGAAAGTAATTGAATGGACCAAAGTTTTATAATAGTGATAATTCTAGAAATAAATTTATTAGATTCAGATTGTATTTACAGACACATTAACAGTAATGTAAGGGCCGTAGTTGGTTAAAAGACATTAGGCATAGAAAAGGTTATTAGTTTTTGCATCCATGATATCATTTTCAAAGTGATCATTACTTTTATTTTTCTTAGCTAGTACTGGGTCAGAAAATCAACCTGAAAAGATGTAGCATTTATTAAAGAGGTGATGCTGTTACCTCTCTTGCCTGCTTTATTGTACCATACAATGAAGTCTGTATGATACAGAAGAAGTTCCTCTAAGTTAGCAACATACTTGGGCTGCAGTCACTGACATCCTTAGAATTTACAGACACTTCCCAGAATGGCTAGTGATTATGGCTCTAGTTGGCAAAATAGCTAGCTGATTAGGTCCCGGCAGAAATGACATATCCCAAGCTGGGACTACTGTCATGCCTTGGTAATGGGAAATAAATTCTTTAAGATCAGAAACAATGTCAGCTATATTTAAAACGACACTGCAAACCTCATTGTAATGGACAATTGTGCAGAGGTGAGCAGAGACTCAAACGAGATAATAGGATTTAAAATATTTGATTTTATTGGTTCTCTCCTCTATTTGCATTTTTCATCAGGATCACCTCTGCCTGCAAGTTCTACCCTGGAAATTTTTTCTCCTTCAATTTATTCTGGGTGTCTGGGTTGATTGAAAGGCAATAAATGCATAGCCTTAGAAAGCCTGAATGGGTTGACAGAATTTTTGGTCTCTCTGAAAATTCATCTATTGATTTGACAAAACAGTTACATTTTGTGCAGCTTGGAACACTGTAGTCATCATTTCAAGACAACACAAAGCTGAAGCAAAGGCTTTGGGAGAAGCCCTGATATGTCTGCACACCTGGAACATCTCTGAAACTCAGATCGGAAGCAACGTCCAGAATGGCATCTAGTCCATTCACACTTGTCTGGGAGGAACAGAGACTCCTGAAGGATGAGGCTAGTGCATTCTCTTGGAAGTCTCCAGAGCAGGACCAACACCACACTGCTCTGTACATGAGTGCTGGGCAGACCTCTAAGCGGTACTCTTCCTGGTATGATTAAAAGTCACTGCATACAAATAACTCAACAAGAAATAAACAAACAACCCTATGAAGGAGTGGACAAAGAGGACATGACTATTTTTCAAAAGAAGATATAGAAATGGTCAGTAAACATAGGAAAACATGCTGAACATCACTAGTCATCAGAAAAACGGAAATTAAAACTGCAATGAGATCACCTGACTCCAATCAGGATGGCCATCGTTAAAAAGTCAAAAAAATAATAGATGTTGGCACACATGCCGTGACAATGGAATGCTTATACAGTGTTGGAAATATAAATTAGTATCACCTCTGCAGAAATAGTATCAACTATTCTCAAGGGACTAAAAATAGGATCTACCATTTGATCCTGCTGTCCCACTATGGGTATCTATCCAAAGGAAAAGAAATCAGTAGATCAGAAAGACACTTGCACTCTTATGTTTATTGCGGCACAATTCACAAAGATATGCGATCAACGTAAGTGCCCATCAACTGATAAGTGGATAATGAGAATGTGTGTGCGTATATGCACACACACAGGGTGGACATAAAGTTTGTGTGCAATTTAAAATAGTTTAATATAGCAAATGGCACACAGACTTTATGTCCTCCCCCCCACCTCATGGAGTACTACTCAGTGATAACAAAGAACCAAATAATGTCCCTTGAAGGAACTGGGTGGACCCGGAGGACACTGTCCTCCATGAAGTAGCTCAGAACAACAAACACTGCTTGTTCTCACTTATAAGTGGGAGCTCAGCTATGGGTATGTGTGGTGATACAGAGTGACTTAATGGATAGAGGAGACTCATCAGGGAGAAGGGTTGTGGGGTGAAGGATGAAAACTTACTTGTCGGGTACAGCGCACAGCATTTGGGTGATTGGCACGCCTGAAGCCAGCCAAGACCTATACAACATTTCCATGTAACAAAACTGTACTTGTACCCTCTAGAACTATTCAAAACAAATAACTCCTCACTACATACAATTATCCTCTCGGGCAAGAAAAGAACCAGCCTTCTTATGACAATACTTCACATATTCTTAGCAATCTCTGAGAAATCATGGGGTGATGCCAGAAGGCAGGATATTAGCCCCCCAAATGTTCATCTTCAGAAATGCATTCTTGAAAGGTGATGTAACAGAAAGAATATGGTGATCACCGGAGGCCAACATGACATCATGATGAATAAGGGATGCTAACACGATGCTATTTCTTGTTTTCTGAAAGGAATCCTCCACTGTTGGCTAAAAGGGACACTGTGGATGTAGCATGTCTCGATTTTAGTAAGGCGCTGATAAGGATTCACAATATCCTTGCGGGCCAAATGAAGAAACATGAGCCAGACCATGGGTCATTTGGGTTCGGAACTATTCCAAAGGTCACCTATGAAAGACACTGATCTCAAGTAGCAGAACCTCTGCTGGTCTTTCACAGGGCTGTGGTGATATTGACGAAGCACCAACTTGGTTTCTTAATGAGTACTGAAGATGCCATCATCTTGAATAGGCTTCTGTAACCTGAGATCAATGGATGAACTTCAAGGCTTCCAGATCTACTGATTCAAAAGGAATTTACCTTGGGAGAGGCTCTATAGATCTTGTCAAATCTTTAGAGGGATCCATGACACCCCCAAATAAAACAAATCACTGTTAAAAAGGTGTGTGTGCCTTCTCCATAGAGCAGATACAACTATGAAGTTTTAAAAACAAACGAGAGGTTTCTAATTTAAAAGACGCTTAGGCTTGTGCTTAGCGAAGACGAAGTTTTCTTTAGCTCGTTGGCGCTCTCTAACTTAATGATGTGTTGCCTCATGTTTAGACGGGGATGTTCTCAAGACTGGGGTATACTGGTAATCTAATCAAACAGTGAACCTACCAATTATTTTCTCTTTGTGGTTCTTTATATCATAAGTGGGTTGGATAGGATTTCAGAAGTCATTTAGCTCAATGTTTAGCTATGGGAAAATCCATATTCACATCACCCCACATGGAGGACTGTTTATCTGCAAGAATGTTCCTGCACCCTCTCTTAGCAACCGGTTGGCGTGTGTCATAGCAGGAACTCCCGGCATTTGAAGATTTCACCGCTGTGAAGAGTTCAGAGATAATCTCAGCATCTTATAAACATGACAGAGATTTTCTCTGTTGTGTGTGTGATTGGCCAGTCCGGGCTGCTGTACTGTGAGGACGTTAGAGTAAGGACATCTAATGTGTGTGGATAAATACTCCAGGAATGACAGTGGCGCTGGTGGGCATTTAAGAATAGATAAGAAAGCTGGAAGTCCTACGCCAAAGGAAACTATCCTCTGAAGACAGGAGCGAAGGAGACGACCCAATTAGTCTTCCCTTCTCTAATTTCCCTGATTACATATCTCCTTTTACCCCATTTCTCCTAAATTCCCCCAGACATAGACCTAATCCAGAAGGCAGAATGTTGGTGCAATGCAATTTAAAAGAGAGCTGTGTTATGCTCAGATATGTGACCCACAAGGGGACCTAAACCACAGGGAAGCCCCTGAGGCATGAAAAGTGGCTGGTCCAGATAACACGCTACTGTGCATTTCAAAGCAAATGAGGACAGAAACAACAGCCCATGTCAGCTGCTATTTGGGAAACTTCACTGGAGAGAGGGCAACTTTCCTGGGTGTGGCAAACCAAGCAAGGACCAGTTGCATGCCACACGTGAATTAGCTTATGCAGACTGGCAGTTCTTTGGCTAGGGTTCTTGGGGGAAGTGAGTAGGTATAAGAAGGAAGGCAAATTCTTGTAGCTCCCCAGGGGCACTGGGATCACCAAGCCCTGACACTCTAGTGCAATAGGATCCACTAAGCCACAAAGGAAAGATCTTAATCAGGGCAGAGGTTTTTCTTTTAAAATTTTAAATTAATTTCCGTTACATATGTTGAAGTCAAGCCAAACTGAGCCTGTCTGGATCTAATTCTGTAAGCAGTGAAACAGAGGGGTTAAGAGGACAAACTCTACAGCCTAACGGCCTAGATTCAATCCTGGTTACTCAGTAGCTACTTAAAAGCTATGGGTAGCACGGGCAAAGCATTTCACCTAATAAAGCCTCAGTTTAACTGCCAGAAAAGTGGGTCTGAGAATGGAATATAACGTGTAGACAATGCCTGGCATAAAGGAAGTTTTAAAACAATCCTGTTGTGAAGATTAATTAAATATAAAGTCTGTGGCATAGTGCCTGCTACTATGGTGACTGTGGTGACTGTGATTACTGTCAAAGATGACAACAGAAAAAGTTGCAGAGAAAGCTGGAGAGGTCCATAGGCCTGGGTCACAGAAGAAAGATGGACAGAAATATTGTGACCTAGGTAGGTGCAGTGGCTCACACCTCTAATCCTAGTACTCTGGGAGGCTGAGGCAGGTGGATTGCTTGAGCTCAGGAGTTCTAGACCAGCCTGAGCAAGAGTGAGACCCCCTCTCTACTAAGACAGAAAAACTAGGTGGGTCTGGTGGTGGGAGCCTATAGTCCCAGCTACTCGGGAAGCTGATGCAAGAGGATAGCTCAAGCCCAGGAACTTGAGGTTGTTGTGAGCTATGACGATGCCATGGCACTCTAGCCTGGATGACAGAGTAAGACTCTGTCATATATGTTTGGAGAGAGAGAGAGAGAGAGAGAGAGAGAGACCGAGACCTCCTCTGAACAAAGCTTAACTAACATTTTGCACAGAGAAATTTTGCAAATGCCGAGAGATTATCATCACTGTTTCTTTTCATTTGCGTCTATTATGTGATGGTGGGTGATTACCAGTTTTATTGGAGTGTTTTGTAAGCTGTTAGATTTACTTACTGAGAATGAACAGATAAATAGGGACGTTATTCAGCTGTGTCATGTCCTGGGTTCTCATCAGCTCTTCTACTAACTTTCAGACCAGGTTCATCAAAGAGGCAAGTTTGCCGCAGAGCAGGGGGAGGTGGACTGGGGGGAGCGAGAGGGGGCGGGGAGCTGACCTGTTGGGCGGCTCATCCTCCTGGAGGAACTTCTGTAGGTAAGCAGTTCTGAGGAGCTGGAGGCTTCATTACGTTGTGAGGCAGGCTCACCGACAGGGTATGTCACTTTGTCACTACACAATGTGATGGGCTCTGGAACGGTTACTAGATCTTTCCTACTCCTGGATGTTCACAGTTGCCTTTTTAACATTTTGTTTCTTGAAGGCCTCATCTTACAGCAAAGTACCTTCAATCCTAAGCTCACGTTACTTCAGAAACATTTTTCTTCCATTTGTTTGTGTGACAGCCCCTTCTTATACACCTCTCAGAGGGACATGTCACCTCCTCAGGAAGACCTTCATGATCCTCATATTTACCGGGTCTCCCGCCCGCACTGGCCATGTTATCTCTCTAAATAATATGCACAGTGGCATAGCCCAGTGTTAAGTGCATGCGATGTGCAGCTGGACCCAAGTTCAAGCTCTAGCTCTGCTCCTCAGCATGTGAGGTGGGGTACACTATTTAACTTCACTAGCATTAGTCTCTTTACGTGTACTACAGAAGCTATCAAACTGCTTTCCTTTTGGACTGTCGTAAGGGCTAATACAAGTAATCAGTTTCATGCTCAGCATTTTGGAGGGCTTCTGAAGACTGGCTTTTCTTCTTAGCCTTCATTACTCTCTGGAATCCCTCATTTTACTTTTTATGTCTCCTACTAGAATATAAGCACTATGAAGGCAGAGAATTTTTACTGGTCAATGCTGGGTTTCCAGGGTCTAGAATAGGCCCCATAGGAGCTCAGCAAATTGTCAAGTGAATGGATGAATATCTTATCAGTATTTAAGATGTGAGCTTGTTCAATTAGAGGTCATGCAGTAAAAACAACTTCGCTGAGGTGTCCGTCTGGCAAAACAAACAGAACAGACCAAGGTCCTTTATCTCTTGCCTCGACCCAAACTCCATTTCTCCATATTATTATATTTCCCTATGTCTCACTATTTTGGCAGAGCCAACGTTTCACAGCTTCATAATCTCTAATTTGTAGCATGAAATTATGATTTTTTTTGTTTAACAAAAATTTAAATTATCTAATAATATTGAATGATGCTAAATATCACTTTTTCAAACTGCATCTTACCCCTTCTGTCCTCCTTCCTGGGATATACCTCCTCCAAACCAGTAAGAAAACAGTGAAGGAAGATTGAAAGGCAGCCCCATGGCTCCTAAAATCTGGGATGCAAAGAATGCATCTTTCTAGCACTAAAATAATCTGTGCCCCTGTAGTCTGCCTGCTAGTGCTGCAAGGCAGGGAGTCCTAAGCATGGACTCTGTTTTCTTTCCTCCAACACACTCCTTTGCGATAAGCCTCTGGAGGGGAAAGCTTCCCAGCACCGCACCCTGTTAAAGGTTAGGGATGCTCCGCATGTGCCTTTCAGACAATAGGACAGCTCAGCTAAAGGTCGTTCTCGGAAGGGCCTGCTTCCCTCCCTTTCTTCTGTTTCCAAAGATTTCATGTCAAAGAAAGTGCCTGGCTCTGACTTGCCTACAGCTGCTCATCGCCTGATGCCTCACACAGGTGTTAGGGCCTGACGGGGATGCTGTTACCACCCCTGATGATGCCCCGGTCACCCTGAAGAACTGAACTATCACAAGTTCTGAGCTCTAAAACTGGGAAAAGTTCAACTGCTGGCCTCTCTGACGGTACATTCCATGTCGGCTTGCCCTCCCACAGATGAGTATACCAAATATTGTTTGAGAGATTGCGTAGGCGTGTTGCAAAATTGATAAGGTTCAGGTTGCCCAAGGCATTTCATCAATTTCGTGGGTCTTAATTTATGTTGCCGTAGTCATTGAAATGTTGGGATTTCCTGAGATTAGAAGGCTTTTGTATCCTTTACCTTACAATAATGATAATGTAGATTACGACTCCAGACTTGGTCTTGGCGTGTGAGGAACATATGTTCTGTGCAGGCTGAGTAGTCTATGGATGCTAAGGTGTGACTAATGTTCAGCAATTGTCAATCCAGAATTAAGGTTTCTAATATCTCACCTGATTTTCTTATCATGTGTGCAAATCTTGGTGGCCAAGATATTGTTCAGATAAACAATCTTTCTCTAGAGAGAAAGGGGGATTTGCGTGGGGAAGTGAGAAGTGGAACTCTCCTAAGTACAGTCCTACAGCATACTTCTTAAGCACTGATGCAAATTTGGCTTATCTTCTCTATCAGAGTGAATTTCCAGCAGGTGCTAGAGCACTTGGCATTTTGTTAACCAGTGTTTTTGGAAAAGACGATGTATAGGGGCATTTAGTGCATCAACAGTGTCTAAAGTGAGAAGGAGACGGGCAAAGAAGCCAATGCTAGGGGCTCCTCAAGATCACACGTGTTAATTGTACAGACCCAAAGCAGCTGGAAAACTCAATGCAAATTACCTAGGAATGGCCTGGGACAGAGGCGTCTCCCCGCCCAGAACCCAGCTTACCTTATATCCCGAAGATTTGATGTGCACACCACGTTTGGTCAGAGTAGATTTCATTCGGATGAAAAAGGAACGCTCAAGGGTGTTGTCAGTGGTTAGCAGACTGGGGCTGGTTGACTCCACTGAGGAATACAAAAATACATACACACATGATTGAGACCTCGACACAGCCCCTCAGAGCTACTGCTCAGGTGCAATCCTTGACTTCACTAAAAATAAATGACTGATGGGTGCTGAGAGCAGTGGTAATCAATTTACCTCATTTAGAAAATGTTTACCTTGCAGAAAATAAAAAGGAAAAAATTAATGTATCCAAACTAACCTCATTTCTAGCAAGAGCTTTTCAGGACTTTTCAATCCTAGCAGCTCCTTTACTTTGAGGGGTGGCTGGGGTGCATGGAGGGAGCTAACTAGTAAAAGAAAGGCTACTTAGATTGAGGGGATCAACCAAGGTACAGAGACACTTCTGATGAAGGAAGACTTGTTCTCCCTGAGAATCCTTTCTTATGTCATGTGCCCACCAGGGAAGTTCCAGGGACCCCCAGACCATCGAGGTTGGATGGCTCTGTCCCGACCCATGACCTTGAACTCTGGAGCTGATTCTTTACCATGGGGAATAAGGAGCATGAAGTCTTCTAAACTGACTTGGAAACAAGGGGCAAAAATGGGATGTACACACAAAAACAAATGAAACCTACTCACAATATCAACTTTCTCTTCCTGTCACTAAAAGTAGCATTTATACGAACAAAGACAGTCTCTGGGCTTTTTCATTTCTGCTTCTGGTATGAGAAAATAATGGTTTCCTCTCTTTAAGTAAGATAGTTACTCTTTATGTGTATATGTTTTTAGGCTATTTTAGACTACTTACTACTTAAGCTTCATCAGTAAAAATATAGTAGTTTTCAGGTCAGTGAAAAGAGGTAGTAAATCAGTAAAAATAGGTAGTTTTCAGTTTTGCTGATCTAAAAACACCTTTCTGCAAATACGCCAGAAGGCAACGTGCAGTTTTCTTTAGAAATGAACTTCTAATGTAGTTCTATAAATTTAAGTCTTTTCCTACAAAGCAATGGACTTTGGGCTTTTTAAGCCTAATAAATACTCTAATTTTACTTTGTAAATAGTATTCTGAAGTTTTTCTTGTTTGAAAGTAAAAAGAGGTATATCCAACAACAACTTGGATTTCCTTGGAGCAGCTCTATGCTAACACTAATTTTCTCTGGAGTAAGTGTAAAGAAATATATACAATGAAGAATTTTAAGAATTAAGTGCATGTGCAAACAGTTATTCAAAATAAAGAATTAGAAAAATAAGCCTTTACAATTTATTATTGTTTTTTCTTTCTTAAAACGTCAGGTTAATGTAAGGGCACCTATGACTAGGTCACATGGTTGGTGTTTGTTAGGTAAAGTCCAAGCGTAAAATTTAAATTATAAAATGTATTCCACATATTTCTAAAGGTAAATAATCTGCTTTCCGCATTAAACTTGATACTCAGATGAAAGAAGAATGTGAAGCATTTTAATGACAAAACACTTGCTATTTGTGGCTTAGGGATTTTCTTGTATCATTTTAATCTCCATGTGACTATATTTTCCTATGTTTATGTCATTTCTATTCTGAGGTAATGGAATCACTGACAGATGTCCCTTTCTTATTTGTCTCTCTTAAGGCTTTTTTTTTTTTCTTTTTGTTTTAGAGAGCATGATCTGATGTCATTTTAAATGTACAGCTTTTTATCACTCGAGGGAAAAGGAGAGCCATGTTATATTTAGTACTTTCATTTCTTCTGATTAAATATGAATTACTATGAAATTTTTCTCATCATCTAACACGCCATAATACGCCAACAGCTTTTTAATACACTATATAAGCACAAACTTCTGCTCTAAGAGTTTAATTTGCCCCTCTAATCCAATCACATCAACCTTATTTCTCTTATCAGAGATTCCCATTTTGAATTAAATGAGCTCATTAGTTTTAATCAAAAGCAGAGAGATCAAAACTTAAACGTAAATGCTTTAGATCAGAACTGTCAGTCAGCCGTGCAGTTCTATTTTACTAAAACACAAGATCAGAGACCCTTAGAACCAATTTTTTCTCGTAAGGGATGCTGAGAGCTTGAAGATGCTATATCCTTTTTTTTTTTTACACTTCCCAAGGACAGATTATACATTTAAGGTTAGACTTAATTTATAGCCGTTTTTTCATCCTGGTGGAAATGGAAAAGTATGCCAATCTACTGTTGTCCCTTTCACATTTATTGGCACTGGTCCTTAGAGACTTGAACTAACGTGAAGCCATCAGAATCCACACCACAAACCCGGCCTTAAAAATTCAGCTCTGTTCAGCAAGATCATGTTTGCAATAGCTGAGGAAAAATGGAACTTCCCAGAGCAGTGAAATAGGTTTTAGGGCTAAGGTATTAAATACCCTGACCTGGTAAAGAAGGAAGCCCCTAACTGGAGAGGGGGCACTTCAGGCTTTTTGAGAAAGTATTATTTTTAGTTTGGAGAACGGGACAGTAAAACAGTCTTAGGGAGTGTAACAGAGATCACAGTCTGGGCACTTACAGCCAGCGAAAACACGAGCTTCCCATCAGCCGCTAAGCACTGCATTGGGCCCTGACTGCGGTCACCCCCCATGTTACCACAGTAACTGCCCACGTATACAGGGACGGCGTCAGCTACACTGGGACCACTCGTGGGAGAGGAACACGAAGGTTAGGTTTCACCCCTAAGAGGCTGACATTTAAAATCAAAATTAGTCCTCCAGCTTTATTTCAAGATCATAGAAGTATGGGGGGTTGGGAAGACAGAGATGGGCAACCCAGGAAAGACCTTGATTTCTGGGGACAATTTCTACTGTAGTTCCCTCTGACATCCTCGTTCTGAGGACGGGGCAGAGGGCAAGGGCCATGCCCTCCCTTTCAGGAGGACGGGAAAGAAACTTACAGCACACACACCGTGGCCTTGATTTCCTAAGGGCAAGCAAATACACTAGGTTTGCCCCAACGGTGGCAGTGGGGGTCTCTCATGTGAAAAGACAGATGACCTGCAGGTGACAGGCAAGAGCGGCACCTTTAAAGGACACGATTTCTGTCTTAGGTGAGAGGCAGGTATGTGACGAAGCTTCCACTGGGGGGGAGAGCCGAGGCGGCTGAGCTGTGGTGGTGTGTGACTGCAGCAGGTGTGTGTGTGCGTGTACCCTTGCATGTGTGTGTGGACAGGCGTGTGCGCTGCCTGCATGAGCGGGAGAAGGGGAAGATAGGATCAAATAGCGAGAAAAGTCTCCTTAGCACAAAGGTGCTCTACAAAGACAGTAGAATCAGTTTATGTCTAGGAAGCATTTTTATTTATTTATTTATTTATTTATTTATTTGTTATTATTTTGAGACTGAGTCCCACTCCATCGCCCTGGGTAGAGTACTGTGGCATCCTCATAGCTCACAGCAACCTCGAACTCTTGGCTCAAGTGATCTTCTTGCTTCAGTCTCCTGAGTAGCCAGGACTACCGGTACCCATTACAACACTCAGGTAATTTTTCTATTTTTAATAACGATGGGGTCTCGTCCTTGTGCAGGCTGGTCTTGAACTCTTGAGCTCAAGCAATCCACCCTCCTCGGCCTCCCAGAGTGCTAGGATTACAGGCATGAGCCACTGTGCTGGGCCCTAAGAAGCATTTCGGAATGCTTTCCAGACCTAGAATGCTTTCCCATCAACTTTTCAAGGCAGGTCATGATTGCTGCATGCTCTGATACGAAATTTGAGGTTCAGAGAAGTTGTATCTGCCGTCTGACACTCAGGAACCATCTCTAGGTAAAGCTGAATTACTTGGTAAAGTCCAGCAATGCTCAGTTTTGATCTCAGGATTATAAACGAGGAGCTGAAGAATAAAAACAAGACCTACATAATTAAAAGCCAAAATAAAGAGGCTTGGTGCCTGTGGCTCAACCGGCTAAGGTGCCAGCCACGTACACCTGAGCTGGCGGGTTCGAATTCAGGCCCGCCAAACAACAATGACGCTGCAACTAAAAAATGGCCGGGCGTTGTGGCGGGCGCCTGTAGTCCCAGCTACTTGGGAGGCAGAGGCAGGAGACTCGCTTGAGCCCAAGAGTAAGAGGTTGCTGTGAGCTGTGATGCCACAGCACTCTACCCAGGGGGACAGCTTGAGGCTCTGTCTCAAAAAAAAAGAAAGCCAAAATAAAGAAATAGACTCTCTTTTGTGGAATCTCCAGGGTCTCAACTATTTAATAAATCTAAATCATCTTGACTCTTTTTTTCCCTTTTGTTTTATTTAATAAACAATATTCTACAGGTGAGGGAGGGCCTGAGACAAAGATCTACTTCAGACTAGAACCCCCCGTGCCTAGAGGGGTTTGGTTCCAGTGGTCCCCCCGAGGCTGCCAGATGGGCATTGGCCGTCACATCGGCATCCCCGGAAGTGAATCCGAAAGGAGTTCATGACATCTGGACACTTGGCCATCGTGGGTTCAGACTCGGAGAAAGACAGCATGTTGTCATTGTCCAGGCACAACTCACTCTGGACGTGGGAGAATCCTGGCACTCTGGGAGGCCGAGGAGGGTGGATTGCTTGAGCTCAGGAGTTCAAGACCAGCCCGCACAAGGATGAGACCCCATCGTTACTAAAAATAGAAAAATTGCCCCAGTGTTGTGGTGGGTACCAGTAGTCCCAGCTACTCAGGAGGCTGAAGCAAGAAGATCACTGGCGCCCAAGAGTTCGAGGTTGCTGTGAGCTCTGAGGATGCCGCAGGACTCCATTAGCAGGTCCTCCGCAGCAACGAAGCTGTTCTCATGAAAATCAGTCTGCTTCTCAGCCAATGGGCCGCTCCACCCTCCAGCTGCTCGGGCTGACTTGGGGTCACAGGCCACCAGCAAATGCTCTGGCTTCCTCTTCACTTCCCGCTGCACCACCTCCACCCTGTCCAGTAGCTATCACTTCTCCCTGGAGTCCTGGAGTCTCCTGCTGAGTTTCTTCTCCCCCACCCACTCCGGGGTTGATCACTCGTCTTTGCTCCCTCATCACCCACTTTTCACAGCCCCCATCTCACCCACAGCAGAGCCCAGGTTCTGATCCTGGACCCCACCTGCCCTCACTCTGCCTCCCTGCCAGACCGCCACCAAGCCAGGCACACATCTTAAAAGGCCAGTTTTTGCATACTTTGTAAAATTATGGAATTTACACCAAAAGTCGTAAAAATTTTTATGTTAGCAAATGCCACTGTAACGTGAAATCATAGCTCTGTTACTCCACATCTGTTCATGATCCCTGACTGGTGTCACAGTTGCCACTTGCTGTCCTCACTACTATGTGGGGGCAGAAGGTGGTGTGAGGTGGGAAGAGGAGGGGGCTGGGAACCACGGTGGATCGTGCACACGTTCAGTGCCTCCCCCCACCAGGCTCTCTGCAAGAGGATGAGGCCAAAGCTTTGTAAGAGAGCTTTCTTGTTTTAGTATACTCCAAATGTTTTCAATATAATACCGGTGTCAGGACCCTACGACTGCCACCAAATCCCGATGTGTGAAAGAGAAAAGAAAAATTAAATTTCAAGAGAATGTTGTCTTGGCACCCATAGCTTAGTGGTTAGGGGACTGGCCACATGCACCAGGCTGGTGGTTCAAACCCAGCCCAGGCCTGCTAAACAAACAAACCAACAACAACAAAAATAGCCAGGTGTTGTGGTGGGCACCTGGAGTCCCAGCTACTTGGGAGGCTGAG